>JAPDDM010000291.1:0-5000 GCA_027474115.1 Schizopygopsis malacanthus
AGAACAACACTGTATACATGCATAGTTCACAAAAATATGAAAATATGATTCTATTAAAGAATTGTAGCACATCGCTCATGTGATCCTCTTTGATGGTAGGCAACTTATGGTGAATTATTGTGTATTATATTACTTCTAAAGTACTATATTGTTTAATAATTACTATTTTAAAATATTATTTTCATTTTTAATTATTAATTTTTGTAATATTATTTATCACATTGTGTTTTATTATTAATTTAATGTAAATAGGGTAATTGCACTAAATGTACACATTATATTGAAAGTGTTATGAACATAATTGTACAAGTTTCTAATATTATTTAATATTTAGATGAGTTTGGGTAGAAATTCTAACATTTGGAATTATTATAATTAATAATAAAAAATATTATTTTAGTTTTTTATTATTTTATCAAATTTTTTGTATTAATATAATTTAAAATGTATTAAATACATTAAAATGAAACATGTTAAAAAATATATTAACGCATTAATAATAACAATAAAAAATTTAACCTGTTTAGAATTTGTTACTATTTATTATATATTTATTACATTTATTATTTATTACCTTTATTATAATTTACTTTATTATAATGTATTAACAATAATGACAGTAAAAATAATAATCCAAATATTTATTTTAGTTTTCATATTTTTTATTTGCTTTAACACTCACTTCATTTTTTTATTAATTTTATTTACAATTAAATCAATTGCATTAAAATTTAACATTAAATGCTACATGTTAAAAAACAGTATATGCATTAATAATAAATAATACATTATCCAAATTATGAATTCTAACATTTGGAATAATAATAATAAAATTAGTAGTAGTAATAATAATAATAATTGAATAATAATTAATAATGTTGTTAATAAAAATATAAATATGTAATGATAATAATAATAATTATTATTATTATATATAAAAAATATATATATATTTTTTTTTTAATGATGTTTATTATTATTAATGTAATTTTACATTAGAAATTATGCATTATATTTGTTTACCAAATAAGCAGTGTTATTGTTGCAGTGCAAGTGGATTAAACATATAGACATTTTAATCATAATTATTCATAAATGTGACAAAAGCAGTCATAAGCAGCACAGGTATATTTGTAGCAATAACCAACAATACATTGTATGGCTCAAAATTATAATTTTCTGTTATGCCAAAAATCATTAGATATTAAGATCATGAAGATATTTAGTAAGTTTCCTATCATAAATGTAATTTTTGATTATTAATATGCATTGCTAAGAACAACGTTAAAAGGTGATTTTCTGGAAGTGCACACCGTCAGATCCAGTCCGATCCTAACAAACCTCACATCAACGGGCGCGCCTGGTTCTCTAACAGCAGCTGTGTTTGTTGTGCAGGTGCATGAGCTGGTTCTCTAACAGCAGCTTGTTTGTGTGCTGCAGGTGCATGAGCTGGTTCTCTAACAGCAGCTGGTTTGTGCTGCAGGTGCATGAGCTGGTTTCTCTAACAGGGCTGTGTTTTGTGCTCCAGGTGCATGAGCTGGTTCTGTGTTTGTGCTGCAGGTGCATGAGCTGGTTCTCTAACAGCAGCTGTGTTTGTGCTCCAGGTGCATGAGCTGGTTCTGTGTTTGTGCTGCAGGTGCATGAGCTGGTTCTGTGTTTGTGCTTTCAGGTGCATGAGCTGGTTCTGTGTTTGTGCTGCAGGTGCATGAGCTGGTTCTCTAACAGCCAGCTGTGTTTGTGCTGCAGGTGCATGAGCTGGTTCTCTAACAGCAAGCTGTGTTTGTTGCTGCAGGTGCATGAGCTGGTTCTCTAACAGCAGCTGGTTTGTGCTGCAGCGCGCATGAGCTGGTTCTCTAACAGCAGCTGTGTTTGTGCTGCAGGTGCATGAGCTGGTTCTCTAACAGCAGCTGTGTTTGTGCTGCAGGTGCATGAGCTGGTTCTCTAACAGCAGCTGTGTTTGTGGCTGCAGGTGCCTGATGCTGGTTCTCTAACAGCAGCTGTGTTTGTGCTGCAGGTTGCACGAGTGGTTCTCTAACAGCAGCTGTGTTTGTGCTGCAGGTGCATGAGCTGGTTCTCTAACAGCAGCTGTGTTTGTGCTGCAGGTGCACGAGCTGGTTCTCTAACAGCAGCTGTGTTTGTGCTGCAGGTGCACGAGCTGGTTCTCTAACAGCAGCTGTGTTTGTGCTCCAGGTGCATGAGCTGGTTCTCTAACAGCAGCTGTGTTTGTGCTCCAGGTGCATGAGCTGGTTCTCTAACAGCAGCCGTGTTTGTGCTGCAGGTGCATGAGCTGGTTCTCTAACAGCAGCTGTGTTTGTGCTGCAGGTGCATGAGCTGGTTCTCTAACAGCGGCTGTGTTTGTGCTGCAGGTGCATGAGCTGGTTCTCTAACAGCGGCTTGTGGTTGTGCTGCAGGTGCATGAGCTGGTTCTCTAACAGCGGCCGTGTTTGTGCTGCAGGTGCATGAGTGGTTCTCTAACAGCAGCTGTGTTTGTGCTGCAGGTGCATGAGCTGGTTCTCTAACAGCAGCTGTGTTTGTGCTGCAGGTGCATGAGCTGGTTCTCTAACAGCAGCTGTGTTTTGTGCTGCAGGTGCATGAGCTGGTTCTCTAACAGCAGCTGTGTTTGTGCTGCAGGTGCATGAGCTGGTTCTCTAACAGCAGCTGTGTTTGTGCTGCAGGTGCATGAGCTGGTTCTCTAACAGCAGCTGTGTTTGTGCTGCAGGTGCACGAGCTGGTTCTCTAACAGCAGCTGTGTTTGTGCTGCAGGTGCAGGAGCTGGTTCTCTAACAGCAGCCGTGTTTGTGCTGCAGGTGCATGGAGCTGGTTCTCTAACAGCAGCTGTGGTTTGTGCTGCAGGTGCATGAGCTGGTTCTCTAACAGCGGCTGTGTTTGTGCTGCAGGTGCATGAGCTGGTTCTCTAACAGCGGCTGTGTTTGTGCTGCAGGTGCATGAGCTGGTTCTCTAACAGCGGCTGTGTTTGTGCTCCAGGTGCATGAGCTGGTTCTCTAACAGCAGCGTGTTTGTGCTCCAGGTGCATGAGCTGGTTCTCTAACAGCAGCTGTGTTTGTGTGCTGCAGGTGATGAGATGGTTCTCTAACAGCAGCTGTGTTTGTGCTGCAGGTGCACGAGCTGGTTCTCTCTAACAGCGGCTGTGTTTGTGCTGCAGGTGCATGAGCTGGTTCTCTAACAGCAGCTGTGTTTGTGCTGCAGGTGCATGAGCTGGTTCTCTAACAGCAGCTGTGTTTGTGCTGCAGTGCATGAGCTGGTTCTGTGTTTTGTGCTGCAGGTGCATGTGCTGGTTCTCTAACAGCAGCTGTGTTTGTGCTGCAGGTGCATGAGCTGGTTCTCTAACAGCAGCTGTGTTTGTGCTGCAGGTGCATGAGCTGGTTCTCTAACAGCAGCTGTGTTTGTGCTGCAGGTGCATGAGCTGGTTCTCTAACAGCAGCTGTGTTTGTGCTCCAGGTGCATGAGCTGGTTCTCTAACAGCAGCTGTGTTTGTGCTCCAGGTGCATGAGCTGGTTCTCTAACAGCAGCTGTGTTTGTGCTGCAGGTGCATGAGCTGGTTCTCTAACAGCAGCTGTGTTGTGCTGCAGGTGCATGAGCTGGTTCTCTAACAGCAGCTGTGTTTGTGCTGCAGGTGCATGAGCTGGTTCTCTAACAGCAGCTGTGTTTGTACTCCAGGTGCATGAGCTGGTTCTCTAACAGCGGCTGTGTTTGTGCTGCAGGTGCATGAGCTGGTTCTCTAACAGCAGCTGTGTTTGTACTCCAGGTGCATGAGCTGGTTCTCTAACAGCAGCTGTGTTTGTGCTGCAGGTGCATGAGCTGGTTCTCTAACAGCAGCTGTGTTTGTGCTCCAGGTGCATGAGCTGGTGGACTGCAGGGACGTCAGCATCGGCGCCTGGTTCGAGGGCGTGATCCAGAAGGTCACTCCTGCTTCTAAAGTACAGAGAGTCGGCCGACCGAGCAAACGAACCAACGGCAAGCTGGACTCTGAGCCTTCATCCTCCTCCACGGACGCTCCCAGCACAGCGGCACATTCGGACCAGCCGTCCACGTCCAGAACCGATCCGCCGCGCGTCTCCTACCACATCAAATACGAAGAGTAAGTGCATCATGGGACGGCTCTTTGTTTTCCTCTGCTTGTCTGGATGTCTGAAGTGTGAGAGGTGCATGATGGGATGCGGTCTGAATGAGCCAAGCGTCGGGTCGCAGTGCATGCTGGGAAACCGATGCTGATCCGAGAGCAGTGTTTGTGCTCAGGTGTGGATGGGATCTGATCTCAGGTCTGTTTTTTTACATCTGCTAAATGTGCTAATATTATAAATGATTTAAAATAAAAAATATGTTGACTTTTTTTATATATATATATATAAAACAAAAACAAAAATCATTAAAAAAAATCTAAATAAACATAATAATTTTAAAAAAGTATATTAGTTGAATCATATCAAAATAGTAATATTAAAATCATATCAAAATAATAATATTTAATCATATCAAAATAATATTTAAATCATATCAAAATAATATTATTTAAATCATATCAAAATAATATTATTTAAATAATATCAAAATAATATTATTCAAATCATATCAAAATAATATTATTTAAATAATATCAAAATAATATTATTTAAATCATATCAAAATAATATTATTCAAATCATATCAAAATAATATTATTCAAATCATATCAAAATAATATTATTTAAATAATATCAAAATAATAATATTTAAATCATCAAAATAATAATATTTAATCATATCAAAATAATATTTAAATCATATCAAAATAATATTATTCAAATCATATCAAAATAATATTATTCAAATCATATCAAAATAGTATTATTTAAATAATATCAAAATAATATTATTTAAATCATATCAAAATAATATTATTGAAATCATATCAAAATAATATTATTGAAATCATATCAAAATAATAATATTTAAATCATATCAAAATAATAATATTTAATCATATCAAAATAATATTTAAA
>JAPDDM010000291.1:15000-17500 GCA_027474115.1 Schizopygopsis malacanthus
TATAAAACACGCGCATATACATATAAACTTCCATGCATATACACCTATAAACACGCGCACATACATATAAACTTCCATGCATATACACTTATAAACACGCGCACATACATATAAACTTCCATGCATATACACCTATAAACACTCGCACATACATATAAACTTCCATGCATATTACACCTATAAACACGCGCACATACATATAAACTCGCTGCACGCATACACACCCATAAATGCTTCAGCTGAGTATATACGTGTATGCAAGTGATTTCATATGTAGATGTGCGTGAACTTTCAGTGTAAACGGAAGGCATTTCAGTGTAAACGGAAGGCATTTCAGTGTAAAAGGAAGGCATTTCAGTGTAAAAGGAAGCAGCGGCGGCACTTCCGGCGGCATCTCCAGATGCCGGGACATTTGAAAATTGAAAATTTAACGTGGCTTAATGCATTAAAACAGTGTTTTTAAAAGACCAAACACAATAAACACATTATTAATAAAGCATACGATGTATAGACAAGCAGATCCAGAATAAGAACGTAATGCGTTTAATTACGCGTAAAGCTTAAGGAATACGCTAACCTGGCTTGCAACGTTATGTGGGTGTCGGAAGCTAAATAAATGTGGGTGGGTCCTTCCCCAGAAACAAACAATACTGGAGTATTTTACATTTTCTGTAGTCTGGTGCCTTTTAAAGAACGTGTCTATTCACACAAAGTGTAAATAGTCCGTCTTGTTTTACAGGTGTTATTTACTTTTGTCCACTAATGTTAAAAATAACAAAAACATGGCTAGTTCTATGAGTTTTCAATGGCGTAAGAGGTAAAACATGTACCATCAGTGTTAGTAACGCGAGAGACCCGAGTTCGCGTCCGCCTTTTTCCGAAATCATTCTCCCTCACATCTCTTATTATATTGGAAAGACAGTTGTTTTCAATAAAAAGTAAAATAAACAATCGAAAAGTTTAAATAAAGTATCAGGTAGGAGTGTATCGGAGCAGCAGGTACGCTCAATTGTTTACTTTGCTGTTTCATTTCTATGGACTCTGAATGAGCCAAGTGCAATAGATTTGAGGAAGCAGCAGTGTGGAAGCTGTAGCTAAATGAAGTTTAATTTATTCATTTATCATTCGTCATGTCGTGTGGAATTGATTTGAATGACAGCGTTCTGAAAAGTGCACAGACATGAACGAGAGACGGTAAAAGTGGATCTCAAAAAGTCCAATAATATTCCTGTCCCACCCACACAATGGTTCCGACGCCCAAACGACATTATTATTAAAATACTATACTAAATAGGCCTACATACTATGTACAGTACATCATTATTTATTATTAATAACGTTTTTATTGCGTTTCGTATTTTTAAAAACACTGTTTTAATGCATTAAGCCACGTTAAGCGTTTTAAAGTTTCCGAGCATCTGGAGATTTGCCTAGTGGGCAAACTGACTGAATGTATTTGAATATATTTGCCAATATCTCGCTTTAAACAATACTTCCAATATTTCCCTTACTGTACGTACAGTAAGCCTACACAAGAAATTTTACATGAAAAATTGGATTTACATACAGAAATGTGTTATTTAAATAATTGTGTACTGTTGTGTACATCTCTATGAAGGGATATATAGGCAAACAACTCACTGTAAATCACTATAAAAGTAATACAAGCTTTACAGTTTGACAATGTGTTATTTTAAAAGTATTTTGAAATAAAATACATCGGACATTTTAACCAGTCGGTGGAATTGTCAGACGGTCCCTTAACCATCGAGCACAATATGCTTCAACATTTTCTCCAGTTTTAATTTACTGCTACAATACACGTTTAAAAAATGAATATGCCACAACTTTATTTCGACATCATTTTTTTTTAAACCACCAAACTCAATAAACACATTATTACTAAATCATGCTATACTGTACATAGTTTGATCTTATAATGCGTTTATTGGGTTTGGTCTTTTAAAAACACTGTTTTAATGCATTAAGCCACGTTAAGAATTTTCGATTTTCAAATGTCCCGGCATCTCCATCTCCGGAAGTGCCGCTGCTTCCTTTTACACTGAAATGCCTTCCGTTTACACTGAAAAGTTCACGCACATCTACATATGAAATCACTTGCATACACGTATATACTCAGCTGAAGCATTTATGGGTGTGTATGCGTGCAGCGAGTTTATATGTATATGCGCGTGTTTATAAGTGTATATGCATGGAAGTTTATATGTATGTGCGCGTTTTTATAAGTGTATATGCATGGAAGTTTATATGTATGTGCGCGTGTTTATAAGTGTATATGCATGGAAGTTTATATGTATGTGCGCGTTGTTTATAGGTGTATATGCATGGAAGTTTATATGTATATGCGCGTGTTTATAGGTGTATATGCATGGAAGTTTATATGTATATGCGCGTGTTTATAGGTGTATATGCATGGAAGTTTATATGTATATGCGCGTGTTTATAGGTGTATATGCATGGAAGTTTATATGTATGTGCG
>JAPDDM010000291.1:25000-172500 GCA_027474115.1 Schizopygopsis malacanthus
TCAAGCGAGGGCCTGGTTTTCATCCGGTCAGAGTCTCGAGCTGTACTGGATCTGAGACGCACCCGTTTCGGTTTAATCTCATTGTTTTTGAGGGAATAATCACTGATCTCATCTGCCTGTAAAGCTCATTTAGTCTGAATATTAATGTCATTATCACACTTACAGTAATTGCACGAATCGTTTCAGTGCATGTAACCTAACTACCACGGTTACTGTAACATCTCCGATGAATAGTGGAAGATACTGTACTACGGTAAGTGGTGAATATGGTCAGTTATTCACTACCACACTAACATTTCCAGTGTGATGAAGGAATGAACCAGAAATCAACCATGATCTCCTGCTGGACTCACAGAAGTACATTAAGTACATTCAAAAGTATATTCCAGAAATGATAACTGGAGTCTAGTATTATATACTGCATCACTCACAGCAGGCCATATTCATAATCATATTGAGTGCAGTATGTAGTGTTCACTGATGAACCCTGGAGACATCTAGTGGTCACTGAGAGCATCACGTGACTGATCGATGACGTCACTGAGGTGATATATATATAGAATTTTTTCATACATCGCAAGAACACATTTCTAAACACGTTGCTGAGATTTCCCATACTGTCAAATCTCTAAAACTCACAATTAATAAGAATAACATCATTTTTTAAAGAACGTATATTTCTAGATCTTATATTTCGAACTGATTGAGGATGTACGCATTGTATTTTATTCTTTACACAATAATAAATAATACTATTTAAATATTTCTTTATGAAGAATTTTGAAGTGCTAAAATATCAGGAAAATATGATAAATAAAGCATATCATAAGAATAATTAACACAGTGATAGTTTATTAACGTGTTACAAAATAAACAAAAATATTCATTTTCTTCATGTTCTTCTTTATTTGTTGTATTTATTTATTATTTGGGGTGAAATATGATCCGGGTATTTTCTTGATTTACCTAAAGATTTCAGTCTTTCTGTTCAAGTCTAATTCAATAATTAAGAAATAAACTTAAGATTTACTTTACTGAGAACAATATTGCTGCTTTTCTCAAAAATATGATTACTTAAAAGAACAGTAGAAGAGAATGTGGGAGCTTTAGGTCAAATAAAACGAGAATATTCTAGAATATTTCTGGAGCAAACAATCCGATTTCAGTGCTTTCTTTGCGTTGTAATAAATAAAACATAGGTTTTTCCATGCTGCTTTACAAAATATGAAGGCTGTGTAAAGTTTAATTGTGTTGTGTAAACACACACAGACGCACACTCGTGGGCGCGCGCACACACACACACACACACACACACACACCGTTGTGTGAATGTCGCCGTGTGTCTTTCAAGTCATTCTACATAAACACGCGTTTCTCCGCCGCTCTTATTTCGCAAAATCTGCCAGATTTTCCTTCGTGACGCACTTCGGGTTTCAACTGTGTTTACTGACAAATCGCGCCGCTCTGGAACTATGAGCTTCAGCGGTCGGCGGGAGAGAGAGCGGCGGCTGCCCGGCTCAGGTGAGCCCTCCCGGGTGTGAGAGTCAAATCGAGGCCGCTGTCGCTGCGGCCTAGTGCGGGTGGTTTAATGTTTCACTCGACAACACCGAACAGCGCTCCGGTAATGTGTTAAAAACTCACGAAACTTAACCACGATGAGAATGAGTGTTATTTCTAGCACTTCAAATAAGCTTAAGCAGATTGTTTATAGACATGCATTATTCATCAGGTGTTAATTAGATCCTTTTAGTGTATTTTAATTAAAGTGTTTTGTTTTTCTTCAAACAGTCTGCATCTGGAACAGCAATGGCTTCTTGTGATGGCAGGTTGACGTTGATTGACAGATGATGCTGGCGGTAAGGTTACCTGTGCAGGTGAGCGAGGCCCTCAGCATCACTGCAGGAGAATGAAGCTTCATTCAGACGCGTGCGAGAACACACACGCGTGTGAATCCACCTCACACACCACCCCTGACATGAACCCGAACCTCCGTTTGACCTTGGCCTCCTGCAACGGTTCGACTTCATCACACTGTGATGAAACCCCAGCGGACGACGAGGACGGTCTCACGCCCGAGATCCAGCAGGCCCACAGAATATTTCAGAGCTTCCTCTCAGAGAAGCATAAGTCCATCACGGCCCCGTTCTGGCGTCCCATGGGCCCCGGGGCCCACGCCGAGATGTGCTTCAGAAAGATAGATGATAAGTTCGTGCATCGCGAGTATGAGTCCATCACGGCGTTCGTGGCAGATTTTCGACTGATGCTAGAGAACTGTTACCGCTTTCACGGCGTGGGTCACTGGATCTCCAAACAAGCCCAGAAACTGGAGATCATTCTACAGCAGAAGCTGACCTTGCTGCCCAGGTAAACGGAAAAAGCAATGGCGAAGAAGTTAGAGATGAGACATTGCATGCAAAACCACTGGTCAATTTGGAGATTTTAGTCCCTTTTTTAAAGAAAACATCCAAAAATACATTAATGCATGCAATGGCCAATTGTGACATTTTACTCTCAAATTTGCCATTACATGAGTGTTTTTATTTCGGACTAGTAAAAATAAAACATCTAAAAAAATACACATTTAAGTGTTAATTTTATTGCACAAAAACTGATCTTGTTGTTCATTTGAAGGCTTTGCGTATCAAATACAAATTAGTAGTTTTTTTTAGGGTTAGATATGCAAATTAGTTTTGAATAAAAAAATATATGTCGTTTTTTTAAATTAATTTAACTTATAAATTACAGAAATTGAAATGAATATGTTGCTCTGCACACCAAAGCTCTTATGAGCAGGGTTATTATTGTTAACTAAAACAATTAATTCATATTTTTGATATTGAAAATAAAATAAACGTCATCTTATATAAAATATGTAATGCATGTAATCGTTTTCATTTGGTTTAACTTGCACTAAAATAACTAAACTGAAATACAAATGTAAGAAAAACTCATAAAAATGACAAAAACGTACAATAAAATTACCAAAACTTTAACTAAAACAGAAATATATTTAAGAGTCAATGACGTTGAGATGTCCGCGTCAAAAGAAATTGACAAAAAGTGATTTTATGTCCATAGAAGCACATTAAATGTAAGTAAAATGTATACTTTTAACAGTAAAAATATGTTTTTGGAGATAAAATGTTGAAATTTGGTTGAAATTATGTTATATTGTCATTCAGTGTAACACAATATTTCTGTAGAAATTCATGCATAAAATATATAAAAGAAAAAAAATAAGATCGGGTTCGATTTTCTGCATTTTGATAGAAAATATGATGAATGTGAAAAAACCCGACCTTTACTCAGACGAAGTCTATTGTGCCTGTGCATCACATCTGACCAAATCCTACAATACTCAGTCAAGTTAACTATAAATATAGCAGCTATGTTTCCAGTATTACTAGCTGCTCCATTGCCTCTGATGATCAGTTCAGACAGACGCTCAGTGATTGTGTTGATTTCTCTGCCGATGCTCAGGACGCTGCGGGAGAAAACCACGCTGGCCGTGACCTCCAGAGGCCGGTTTGGGACGGAGGATGCGGTCAGCTCGTCGTCCAGACGCCGGTCAGTGCCGCGCAGTTTGTCCAGCAGCGAGTCCATCATGATGCAGGCGCTGAGACTGGAGGAGCTGCAGCGAGCCAAAGAGGAGAAGAGGTCAAAACCACTCATAGCATCAGCAACCGGTTACACTTATACGACATCTCTCATCCGGGTTCACAGACAAGGCTCAAGCCTAGTCCCAGACTACACTCATAGTGTATTTATTTTGAGGCTCGCTCTGAGAGACTCGTGCAGAAATCAAAACAAATGAGCGCAACAGCACTTATAGATACACACTGCGGTAGTATATATATATATATATATATACAATTTAGGTACGCAACATTGCTCGAACAACATTTTGCAATGTGATTTTATACAATAGTAGTTCAAAAAACAAGTTAAAATTAAGTGAATTAGAGTTTAGACACAATATTGAGTGTTTCTGCTCAATTTCACTGATTAAAATCAAAGCCACTGCACAACAGAACTTTCTTATTTGTATGTTTACAAATATTTAAAACATTAATCTTATAAAAAATGTTATGCATTCAAAAGTTTGCAGGTTCTGCTTCTGTGTTTGCAGCAGTGCAAAAAGTTTGTTGATACTGATCTAGTTTGAATGGTAACAGCTCTACGGTTTCTAATTATTCTTGTTGAATTAATTACAAACAATGTATGAATTTGATGTGAAAGATGACACATTTGATAAGGTTAGTGAAAAATGACAACTTAAGAAACATTACATCTGTTTTTGTTTTCAGTTAATTGTTATTTCTACTGTTTTCTAGTCACAAAGCACTTTATTTTGGGAGTTGTTTAAATGCGAGAACATCTGTGACTTTGTCCAGATTGGGGGAGTTGTAATGTTTAGTAATCTTTTATTAGGCAAATATTTTTTTGGCATTAAAAAATATAGATTTTGGTTTATATTTGCTGTCAATGTTTTAAGAAAATCGCTATTGGCAAAAGTCGTTATTGGCAAAAGTCGTTATTGGCAAAAGTCGTTATTGGCAAAAGTCGTTATTGGGAAAAGTCGTTATTGGCAAAAGTCGTTATCGGCAAAAGTCGTTATCGGCAAAAGTCGTTATCGGCAAAAGTCGTTATCGGCAAAAGTCGTTATCGGCAAAAGTCGTTATCGGCAAAAGTCGTTATCGGCAAAATCGGTATCGAAAAAAAGTCGGTATCGGCAGATCACTCTTACAAAAAAAAGCCAAGAAAATTGCAAAACTGCATCTCTACTTAAAACATATCAGTGCCTTTGTTTTGTCTCAGGATGCACACCAGGAATGTTTTCTCTAAGGCACATTTATAACAAGGACCTAAATGTCTTAACTATGGCCTAATCCTGGTTTAAGCCCTGTCTGTGAAACCGGGCCTTAACGGTTTCATTAATTAGTCTTTTTTATAATGTTTAAAATTGTGTCAAATGAAACGAAGTGTTGTGTGTGAGGCAGGCAGCGCGAGCAGGAGCGCAAGGAGGCCGAGGAGGCTTCGGGGAAGGAGCTGGAGGAGTGGGAGAGCTCTTTGCTGGCTCTGGCCGAGCCGTGTCCGCTCCGGAGTCTGTGGGAACTTCCTGCCATCGGCCACTTCCTGTGCCTGGCTCAGACGGCGCTCCACCTCCCCGAGATCGTCTTCTACGAGCTGGAGCGCTGTCTGCTGATGCCGCGCTGCAGCTCGTTCCTGGCTAAGATCATGACGGCGCTGCTCTGTCACCCGCAGAAGAGATCCGGCGTCCAGCGCCGGCCGCCGATGCCCTACAGAGAGTGGGAGAGCCAGCTGCGCCGCCGCGTCCAGAGCTGGTACAGAGCGGTCAGCCGCGCCGAGGAGCCACGCCAGGTCAGGTCACCCTCACTGTAACCATATAGAGTGTGTCAAATGTGACCCTGCAGCACCGAATCAGTCATAAGCAGCCGAGGAGACAACAATACATTCAGTGTTTCCCCTCCCATTATCTTTGGGGGGCAGCCCGCCTCCCTTGCAGTTAATTTTATTTTCTCTATAGCACCAGATCACAAAGTAAGTCATTTAATGTTGCCATGTTCTTTTATTAAACAAACTAAATATCTTTGTTATTTATCTTATTTACATGACGCCATGTCATTTCTGTCTTTAATTTACATAGTCGCGCTCTCTGTATAGTTCCACCCTGGTTCGCACGCACGCACATACACATACACGCGCGCACATACACATACACACACACACGCACGCACATACACGCACATCACACGCACGCACTACACACGCACACACACACGCACGCACGCATACACATACACATACACACACGCACACATACACACACACGCACACACACATACACATACACACACACACGCACGCACATACACATACACACACACACACACACACACGTGCACGCACTCACACACGCACACACACACTCACGCACCCACATACACATACACACACACACACGCGCGTACACACACACACACACACACACACACACACACACACACGCACGCACGCACATACACATACACATACACACACACACGCACACACACACACGCACGCACACACACGCACACACACGCACACATACACATACACACACACACACGCGCGTACACACACACACACACACACACACACACACACTCACGCACGCACGCACGCGCGCACATACACATACACATACACACACACACACACATACTCACACACGCACGCACGCACACTCACAATCGCACAAACACACACGCACACACTCCCATACACACACACACGCCCACGCGTGCACACGCACGCACGCACGCACACACACACACACATGCACGTACACACGCAACAGAGGTGGAAATACAATGTTAAGTACATGAATCAAAAGCGAGGCATGCACCGATCTGTTATGTTTGTGTACCGTTACACCTCTAATATCTGTGCAATTATGATATCGCTGGAAATGAAGTGTCCCCAACTCAGGAGGGGTCAGAGGTCGAAGCGGAATCATGTGAGGTTTATTATTGTTATGATGCTGATGTTGTTATCAGGCGTCGCGCGCGGAGCGCCTCGGGCTCTGCCGGCAGTTCTTCTGGACGCTGGGAGCGGTCAGTCCTCTGGAGGAGACGGCGTTCCACCTGCTGCCCCTCCAGCAGCGCGTCGGGCTCCTCAAGGGCCTGTGCGATCACGTGTACGAGACGCAGAAGGAGGTGCAGCACGCTGTGCTCGCGCAGCCCATACACGAGTGCCGCGAGTCCATCCTGGGCTACGACGCTCAGGACAACGCTTACATTCACTTCCCACACTTCTGCGGCGCTGACCTGCGGATCTACAGCCAGAGCCCCTGCGGAGCCGTCCAGCTGCCGCTGCCGCTGATCCAGGTCACCAGGTGCCACGAACCCGAGGGGGCAGAGGTCACGGACGACTCATGTGAGCTGGGTTTGTTATTACAAGGATTTATTTACTGTTTATTTATTCAGCTATCATTTGTTATTGATTATGTACTTTATTTACATTTCATTTATTAATTATATTTTTTAGAATGTTATTTATACTTCACTTAATATTAATTTTATTTTATTATTTATTTACCTTTTATTTATTATTTATAATTTTTTATATTTAATTGCATTTAATATTAACACTGTACTGTTAATTATTTACTAACGCTTTACTTTTTATACTTGATTTATTATTTATTTTTATCTTTTAATTTAATTTATTCTTCACTTTTTACTTATTTTATTTTTTATTTTTTTTTATTCCTTTAGCCATTTGTATTTATTATTTTATGTATATCATCTATTATATATTTTATTTATTGATTAAAATTATTTTATTATAAACTCATTTATTTTTTTAATAAATAATACATTTAATTCAATTTATATTATTTACCATAATTTATATAATTTATTATGTCATTTTAAATTTATTTTAATTTACACTATTATTATTAATTTTAATCATCTTATTTATATTAATATTTTAACAATTTATTTAATTTATATTATTACCATACTTTATATAATTATTTATCATTTTTAATTAATTTAAATTATTTATTAATTTTACGATCATTTATTATTAATTTTATTTTTTATTTATTTTCTTATTTACATATTTAACAATTTACATTTTTTTATTATTTATATTATTTTTTTATGTATTTTTTTTTATTTTTTTTTTACATTTTTTTTTTTTTTATATTTGATTGATTTTATTCTTCATTCTTTTTTAATTATTAATTTTATTTACATTTCACTTTTTTTACATTTAATGAGCTTTTCCAATTTTTTTTTACACTATATTGTTGATTTATTCTTCATTATTTTTGTATTATTGATTTTATTTACACTTTACCATCATTTGATTCTTAATAATTTTAAGCTTAGTTTTATTCACACATTATTCATGCATATAGGATGTGTATTGCTCAATGCTTGGGCTGCATGACGCTGCTGGTGTCAGTGGATCTGATGCATTATGCTTCTGTGTGTGTCTGCAGATGAAGTAAACAGCTCCAGCAGGACGGAGCCCAACACATGTGACGAGGAGGATCAGTGCTCCTCGTGGTGCAGAGAAGATTCTCCGGACTCTGTAAGCGTCCGAGGAAAGTTACCGGAGGACGAGGAAGACGAGGAGTCGGACGGCGAGCCGTGGTTCAGAGTCGGAGACAGCTGCTATAAAAGCGTCTCGTCGGCTCTGAACACTCACCGAAGTCCTAGAAACGACGTGAATCCCTCGAGCGCCGAGGAACGGAGCCCTTGTGCCGATTCTTCCGGAGCGCCGCAGGAATCTCAGAGCCTCCGGACCGAAAACACACGGCTGCGACGGGACGAATCCGTACCGACACCAGCCCAGAAGAAGAGGAAGAAAACGAAGACGAGCAAACTGAGCTTGAAGAACCGAACGGCCAGAAGCAGCCTGCAGAGAGCCGCCAGAAACATCAAGAAGAAGAGACACAAACGAGGTGAGGAATAAACACTTCATCACTCAAAAATTATCATCCTGTCATCATTTACTCGTCAAAAAATGATGAAAATAATCATACAATTAACATGCAAAAGTAGCATCAAATCCTCCATGTTCTGATAAAATGGCACACATTCTGAAACCATGTCACCGAGTAGAATTAAATTGTGTTATTTTGTTTTTTATGTTTATAGTCATTTTGGATTATTTACCTATCCTTTGTATTATTATTGAGTTTATTTACATTTAATTTATTTAATTTTTTGTTGTTGATTTTATTTCTACTTTACTTATTATTAATTTTATTTTATATTATTAATTTATTTTACCTTTTATTTATCATTGTCTATTATTTACACTTTATTATGGTTTGAATGACTTATTTTTAATTTATTTAACTATTTTATTTACACTTATTTTGTATTTATTTTGACATGACTTGATTTCCATATATAACATAAATAAAACTGACTCGCACGCACGCACACACACACACACCACGCACACACACTCTCTCACACACACTTTCTCACACACACACACTCACACACACACACACACACACACACACACACACACACATACACGCACACACACTCTCTCACACACACACACACACACACACACACACACACACACACACACACACACACACATACACGCTCACACACACTCACACACACACACACACATACACGCACACGCTCACACACACTCACACACACTCTCTCACACACACACACACACACACACACACACACACACACACACACACACACACACACACACACACACACACACACACACACACACACACACACACACACACACACACACACACACACACGCGCACACATACACACACACACACACACACATATACACACAAATATATGAAGTTTATATTTTGTCTCTTATTTGCAGTTATTTATACTTCATATATTTTATTTACACATTTGTACAATGCCTTTAAGCTGAATGCATTAATATTATCAGTTAAGATGCATAGTAAGTCTTGAGTGTTTGTTTTGTAGCATCTCAAATATTTAACATTTTCCATTTAAATTTAACGTTAAAATTAAGAAAACATATTCAATTATGTTTTTAAATGCTGTTTTAGAATACAGATAAATAACAGTATTTCTATTAGTGAAATAACCTTGAATGCATGCTGACTTTATGAAAACGATATGTTTGTTTACAGCCTGTACAGGTGTCCATGTGTTATTTGCATGTACCATGTTTTGCTCTGAATCATTAGATGTCTTCATGTGTGGTGTTTCTCCGTCAGCAGGACAGAGGTTTGATGGGAAGCCGATGTCAGCGAGGAGAGCGTCAGGATCGGCTGAACCCAGCTTTCAGGTCAGATGAAGCCTTCATTACATTCACTGCATAATGTGACCCTTACGGTTACAAAAGCTCACCATGTTCTTCATTCGAGAGTCAGTTTGGATAAAAGCGTCTGCTAAAGCAATTAGTAAATGCAAATCATTATAAAGCATTTAAAAGAACGAGATCAACAAAAAACAAATGATAACTTAAAACTACACTAATGCAAGTTAATTTCAAGTTAAAAAAAATTAGATGGTTAACCTAGTATAGGCTTTCTTCTAATATCAATATTTTTTTATTTCACTTATAATTATTGATTATTTTTTTTTTGCATTTCATTCATTATTATTTATTGTATTTGTAAATATTTATTTTATTTATACATCTTATTATTAATTTTATTTGTATTGCTTACACATCATTATTTTATTTATAATTATTTAATTTACATATTATTGTTTTTATTTTATTTACATGGTATTTATTATATTTTGTGCTTAATTTACTATTTATTTTTTTATTTGCACGTTATTGTTGATACTAGTACATTAAAAAACACGAATTCATGAATTATCAGCATATCAGATCTGCTCTGATAATTGTGGGTAAACCTCAAAACACGAGTTAGATACACGAGTTAATTGCAATAATTAATTCCTTGTAATAAACTCATCAGACACTTTCTCTCACCGTTTTTACTTTCAAAATTAGCCTTTTTCTCATTTTCAAAAGATTAAGCATTTGTATTTTGCATTTCATGGATGATTTGCATGTCATTTAGCAGGTGCTTTTGTAATTAATTAAGTCTATTTAAATGCTTCAGACGTCAATATAATGTCAGCTGAGATTTGTGTCGCTGTGTATTCTCTCCAACCTTCACTAGAGGGCAGCATTTGGTAGAATTGATTATAATTAAAACCACACTCATTTAAATATATAATCAACTCAGCATTTACGTATTGAACACATTTAAATTGAACCAAAGTGTTTAACAATGCATGCAATTACAAACAAACATATATAATTCAATGCTTTATTTCTTTCCCCCATATCGCCTTCATTTCTTTCTTGCTTTTATAGTTGGTTTGCTCCAGTCTGGATGATCTCCGAGTCCTGATCAGTAAAATAGAAGATCAACTAGATGAACTGGACGGCAAAAAGAGATCTGTTAGTAAGAGAGGGAACACAAACACGCATGCATTTACTATTGCACAAACTAATCTATATGACAGCATTTTACCATTGACTTGTTTATGTCATGCACATGCAATTGATGCAACTAAATAACAACTATTATATTTGGTTGCATAGACAATTGCAATGCATTTAATGTATATCCTAAACTGTGCATATATCATCTGTTTATTAAAGGCATTTTAATTTGAAATAATCTAATTCGGTGTGGCTTAACATGTTTGTTTGCATGTAATTATGATATGAATTGGATGAGTATGATGCATGGATGTGTATGTGTGTCATATTTCAGGGACGATGGCCGCACAAAAGAGCCGCCGTGAAAGAGTTGCACATCACTCTTATAAGGCTGCTTAATGAGCTGTTACCATGGGAACCCAAACTCGTCAAGGCCTTCCAGAGGAACAGGTAAAGGCGTGTAGTTGGAGTCCTTTTCTGTGCTTTAATTTAATTTCAAAAGTGGATGTTTGAAAGTGAAATCATTTTACCGTGTTGTCCACAATTGCTTAATATAGACGGGGAAATCTTAAATCTGTGCAATCATATTTTTCCCCCTTTGTGAGTCTTGACATTGTGGTTTTTCAGACTTCTGCATTTCAGTCTTGTTTTTGATCTAAGAAAGGTTTTCACAAGTGATCTGGGAGGTGAATTTAAATGATATCCTAGAAATAGTTTTCCATTGTAATGCGCAGTGACTGATACACCTCACTGCATTCAACAGGCACCTAGATGTTTTCGTTATTTTCTACCTTGAGGCGATGTTTTTCCTGGCAACAGGGCTTTGTGAATTCATCCCTGTCCTTGTCCTCAACAGAGCTCGCTTGAAAAGGGAGTGTGACGAATTCAAAAAACACCCTGAATATGAGAACTTTATCAGGGAGCAGATGGATACAGAAGATACTGGGCAAGTTGCATGCAAAGATGGATTGTTATCCGCAGAGACAACAAACAAACTGGAAGAGAGTGAAATCAAAATAGGCAAAACTATGAAGGAAGATTCTGAGACGACAGGTGAGTCGAAAACGGCTAATTTTACTAATGGCAAGGCCTTTATGTAAGTTCTTGGCAATGCAAAGAGAAGAAAAACAATACAGGCCCTAAAGGATTGCTAACGCATGACTAACCAAACAATATGAAAGTAGTTGTGATAGAAAGTGTCTGATGAGTTTATTACAAGGAAGTGTTTCAAATGACCTTGCTTTTGTTGTTTGAGCAGCTATTTATGTTTCAGTTCATCAATTTCTGTTTTCTGTTTTACAAAATCAAAGACAGTTGTGACCCTTGGACCACAAATGCGGTCTTAAGTCGTTGGGGTATATTTGTAGCAATAGCCATAAAAACATTGTATGGGTCAAAATTGTCTATTTTTCTTTTATGACAAAAATCATTAGGATATTAAGATCATGCTCCATGAAGATATATTTGTCCATTTCCTACCGTTAAAAATATTAAAACTTAATTTTTGATTAGTAATATGCATTGCTAAGAACTTAATTTGGGCAACTTTAAAGGCAGTTTTCTCAGTATTTAGATTTTTTTGCACCAGATATTCAAATATCGTCCGATCCTAACAAACCATGCATCAATGGAAAGTTAATTTATCCAGCTTTCAGATTATGTCTAAATCTCAATTTCGAAAAATTGACCCTTATGACTGGTTTTGTGGTCCAGGGTCACATTTATGCATTCAGTGTGATGTTTGTTTTGACTGATGCATGCTGCCCTCTTTTGCAGAGAATGTAAATCACAAATCAAGATACCTAGTGGACAGGCCTGATGTTGTCATGCATTCATCAGAATCTGGACCCTTCACACGCAGTTCAAAGCGGCGCCAAACGGTTGCAATAAGTGAGGAACTGAGTCCATGCAAAATAGGCAAAACGGACTCCTTAACATTTGATTTTAATGTGGAAGTTGCATCTAGGGAACAAGCAACAGTGAACCCACAAGCGTCAGTGTTGCCAGAGACTATGAGTAGGTTTCAGGGGACTTGCAAACCCATCCAGGCTTTGTTGGCTAAGAGTGTTGGAAACAAAGTGACCTTAATAAGTCATCCGAAGGCTGCAGTGATGGCTCAGGGTATGCGGGATCATAACAAAACAGCATCATCATCTGTCCGAATTATCAACTACCTGTGCATCTACGCAAACAAGCACTATGACATCTGCAACCGAAAGCACTGGACAGGTGGTGTATAAGACGGCAGGAGGCGTGGGGCTTCTCAGGCAAGGAAGCACTTCTGTAAACTTTTCAGTGCAATCAATATCGGATCAAAAATCAGGGGCGAAGGCGATGCAACAAGTTGTTATCCTGCCTTCAAATCTACTGATTCAAAGCGCTGAGAATAAGGCAGCCCAGACCTCTGTATCTGTCCCTAAGACTACAACATACGTGTCCAATGTTTCAGGGTTTACCATACCGGAAAACAAGGTTCCTGTCCAGCCAGTGGCACCTTTGAAAGATACCAGCACTGTAAGAACACCGTCTGCTGTTGTTACTCCCAGTTTAAGGAACTTAACGACTGTTGGTGTGCCTAAAAATACTACTGAACCAAAGGTGGCCCTGAACAAAGCAGCAAGCAGCAATCAGACCAAATCTGATGCTAAACAGGAGCTCAGGACAGTGTGTATTAGAGACTCTCAGTCGATCCTTGTCACCACAAGAGGAGGCAACACAGGAGTGGTGAAGGTTCAGACGTCGGAAAGTGGAACTGGGGGATTGCCACCCAGCCCGGTTTTTAACATCTCACCCCAACTTTGTGCCTTTCTGGTGTCAAAGTCTTCCACATCTTATACACAAGCTGTTTCGGCCACCCTTGCTGCTAAATCTATACCCGGAGTCACTCCACAGTCTACTTTTGTGGCAGGGACCGTCACTCCTTTAACCTTGAATCATATTTTCAATAACAGCACTACTGGCAGAACAACAACCCCTGGTAAAACCGCACTCCTGGCTACAAGCAAAGGCACTGATAGTGTCCTTATAAATGCGAAAGATGATGCTCAGAAGAATACGGTCTCTAAATGTGGAATGACGCCACTACAAAAAAGGGCTCAACCTGGAAGCACAACTCCAGATCAATCTACTCTCCAAAAGGTTTTCATGGTCACACCTTCACCAAATATCCCTTCAACGGTCACCACTACTACAGCAACCTATCCCGTGCAAGGATCTCGGGTCATGTTCATAAGCAACTCAGCACTTCCCATTCCACAAGAGACTTTAACTTCAGAGGTTAACATTTCCTCTACTAGTACACCAGCATTGAAGGTCATTCCCAACTTGGGAGCGACCTTATCCTGCACTTCTTCTGGTTCAAGCATCCAGAGCATCGGTGTCCCAGGGTTAACATCAAGAATACTCGGCACAAACAAAAAAACTGAAGCCTCAACGAAAAATACACCTGTGATCGTCTCCAAAGTACCTGCGGCCTCAACCACAAGTGGACTCCAAATTGGTCCAAAAAACTGTTTGGTTGCAAGCAGAAGTCTGTTAGGGAATACCAAAAGTACTTCGAAAGTATCTCGGACTGTTAATGGTAAAACGCTCACGTTTTCAACTCTAGGCACCGGCCACATGGCTTCCTCTGCACTTTTGTCAGTTGTGAAACCAGATCCTCCATCAGTTTCAGCATTAAATGCTCTTCATTGTAAACCAGGGTTATCGGCTGGCAGCTCTACTTCAAATACGTCTTCCTCTTATTCAGGAAGCCTAATTACCAAACACACTACTTTACCAATTAATGTGACTGCTAACACGCCAGTGATCGCATCCCTTTGCAATTCACACTCACTGATTAAAACAACAGCCAATACTTCCGCTTCTGCAGTATCCAGTACTTTTGCATTGAGTTGCAGCTCCACATTAACTCCTCCGGTGGTCATGACCTCTGGGGTCCGACCTCTGACCTCAACAATCAAGAGTGTTCAGGAGAAAATAGTGATCAACACCACTGCCCCACTTGCCCCTGGAACTCAGTTCTTGATCAATAACACAAGATTTGTTGTACCTTCTCAAGGACTTGCACCTGGCAGCCATGTTCTGCTTATCTCCAGCTCTTGTCCTGGAGGAATGCAAGAGCCAAGTCCTGCTCGTCTTCAAAGTTTGCTAGGATCAAATCATGTTGGTTCTCAAAAATGGCAAGGTCCAAGTTCTGCTAGTCCTGGAGGATTGCAAGGGCCAAGTCCTGCTGGTCCTCAAATATTGCAAGGGACAAGTCCTGCTGGTCCTCAACGATTGCAAGGTTCAAGTCCTGCTAGTACTGGAGGATTGCAAGGGCCAAATCCTGCTGGTCCTCAACGATTGCAAGGGCCAAGTCCTGCTAGTACTGGAGGATTGCAAGGGCCAAGTCCTGCTGGTCCTCAACGATTGCAAGGGCCAAGTCCTGCTAGTACTGGAGGATTGCAAGGACGAAGTCCTTTTGGTCCTCAAAGCTTGCAAGGGCCAAGTCCTGCTGGTCCTGAAGGATTGCAAGGGCAGAGTCTTGTCAGTCCTGGAGGATTGCAAGTCCCAAGTCCTGCTTCCATTGTTTCTAGAGGCCCAAACACTTCAGCTACTCACATGGTTCCTTCAGTTGCACAAGGTGTGAGATTGGTAACACCATTCAGGCAACCCTTGGCAAAAGATGGACCTTCTGATCAACTCCGTCAGCAACTGAGCACCAGAACTCAGTTGAATGTGTCTGGTCCTACCGCTCTCTCACAAGTAGCACAAGCTCTGCATCCTGGTGTATCTTCAGACATTGTAAGACTCCCTATCTTTCAAACCTCCAACGTCTCAGTTACAGCATCACAAGGTACGACCGGGTGTCCCAAAGAAACCTCTCTTTGCCAAGAAGGTTTACTAAGCACAACTTCTCAAGTGATCTTGCAAGGAAGACCATCCCAAACCCAAATGGCGCCAGTCATACCACCAGTGAAAGCTGCGATTCCAAGGCATTCGCCGATGGCAACCGTACCAACTATGAGCAGCATGATATCACGGATGCAGAAACTTCCGGTCGCAACGGTTCCACCAATCGGTGGTGCAAACAATGCCAGTCCAGCCACTCCCATTGCAACCGTTCCTCCGTCTATGAGCACAGTCATAATGGCACCTTATCCACCTATCAGAGCCGTGCAACCTGGGACAATCGGAAAGCCTGTTATTTTACCCCAGCATTCGCAAGGTCAATGCACGGTTCCTGTACAAGTTCCTACTCCTGCTAAACTCTTGTTGAGCCCAGATGGTGCCGTCTTAAATATCATTCAAGCCTCAGCCTCAAGCTTGCAAGTACTGGCAAAGCCAATGGCCGCTCAAGTGGTCAGTTCCTCGAGTAGCGTTACTGTACCTATTTTAAACACAAGTGATCCACTGAGAAAACCAGATACCTTGGGGAGACCCAATCACTGAAATGGTTCTGGAGGTCGTCTTGTTTTCCTGATGTGATCACAAAGGTCTATGTTTTGGGCTTTGTTGAAAACAAGTAGACTTCCTTTGGTTCCATATCGTCCCATGTTGAGAGGCTGAATACTAAATACCTAAATTAATATTTTGCTCTTTACAATACAAATTGAAGGGAAATCTGTTATCCTTAGAATTGTAAATAAAATTGGTTTCGCAAAGAGAAATTTGGAGATGTCAAATGGCCAGTAATGTACATAACAGTATTTGTTTGGCTGACTATTTTCTACTCCATTTTTATGCAAAGGTTTTAATCTTTTGTAGCATTTTCCATTAAAATGATTCATATTATTCTGTAGAGCAGTCTTCAGTCTATTTAAGAGTGTGTATGGCTGATCTCAAGCCTGCGTTAGTGCATTCAGGCATAGGTTGAGTATTATCAGACGTCATCTGATAACAGTTTGGTTTTGTGTTTCATCTATATTCATGAAAATAAACTTGGCATATTTATGACTGAAGGAAAACATTGGTGTACTGTGCCTGTCTTTTGAGTTTGTTTAGACTTTATATCAGAGATTACCAAACATTTTTGTCAGCATAATCAGTTTTTTCCTGTGATTTTATGATACAATGTAACAGCATATTACATGGTATATAAAAAATATTTTTAGTTTTTAGTAAGAGCTTTTATTTTATTTTCAGATTTGTGCATTTTAATTTTATTTTTGTGATTTAATTATTAGCCCCTGCTGTTCCTTCATGAACACCAGTTTGGGAATATCTGTGTTAGATGATACATTATTACAATTTTAGTTTTTCAGTTGTAATGGTTAAAGAAAACAAATGCAGTATTTTGTTAGAGTAATGTTTTATTCTGTTGTATTGAACAGTTTGCACAAAACGGTTGCTGACAGTGCAGCGATGCTGCATAAGAAGCTCAGCATCTCTTCATAGAAACAAGTTTTTATTGATCAAACTCTACGAATTTGCCTTGTAGAGATTCCCAGCGTCAGGTATTTGAAGCTCAACGGATATGTGAATACGTTTCATTATGCCTGTTCGCTTTTACAGTCATACATTTGGAAAACAACTGCAGACATCCCTGCTGAACAAAACAACAGAAACCATCACAGAAATCGTAACTTGACCTAGCTTTGGTTTTAATGGAAACTCTAATGGTGCCTGTTGGTTTCTACTGGTAATTGGTCGCCTTTTATTGGTGGCTTGTTAAAACCAATAAATCATAATGGAATATGTCCCAAAACACACTACAGAAAGATATTTTAAAATGGTTTTAATGGTTAAAAGTTGATGGTTTGCAATGGTATTTGTAATGGAAACCTTGATTTATTTTCAGCAGGGATATGTTTGATAAAGATACATTGTTAAAAGAAAATCATAAGACAATACTGTGAACAGAAATAGACAACTAATGTGAAATCTCTATCTACCCTACTGATGCTTCATATTGGAAGACGCTTCTGTAACTGAGAACGTCTGACCAGTTTTGGGTGCTAATGACATTATATATATTTTTTGGATTAAATGGATATTAAACCTCATTGACCTCATGTCTGATGAATGACACTGTGTTTAAAAGGCACTGATGTTATAGTCCACATGCTTTGGTAGTTGGTTCTATAGAGTCACAGTCCAGCGCAATCCTAATTAAACACACCTGAGGAATATAATCAAGGTCTAAGAGTTAATAGAAAGCTACGGGCAGGTGAGATTTAATCAAGGTTGGAGCCAAACTCTGCAGGACTGTGGCTCTATGTACCAGTACTTCTGCTGTGTGACCGGTCATCCCACAAACACCACAGATCCGTGACTCATGGGGAGTAAGGAGGAGGTGTAGGTCCGGAGACGATCTTCTCGTAGGCCGGAGGAGCGTTAGGAATCTGGAAGAGAGGAGAAACACCGCTTTAAACCACATCTGATGTGAGTATACAAACGTGAAAAGTGTATTACATAAAGCTAGATAACATTTTACAGGCTGATAGTACTCATAGTTTGCAGTATTTCAGTGAATCCTTTGGTGTGTTCATGAGAACAGCAGCTCAACACACACACACACACACTCTCACGCATGCGCACACATACACACTCTCACGCATGCGCACACATTCACACTCTCACACACACACACATTCTCTCACACGCTCTCTCACACACACTCACTCTCTCACACACACACACACACACTCTCTCTCTCACACACACACACACACACACATTCACACGCTACACTCTCATGCATGCGCACACACACTCTCACACACACACACACACACACACACACACACACACACACTCTCACACTCACTCACTCACTCACTCATTCTCTCTCTCTCACACACACACAGAGGCTCTCTCTATATCACACACACAGACACACACACACACACAACACACTCTCTCTCACACACACACACACTCACTCTCACACACACACACACACACACACACACACACTCTCTCTCTCACTCACTCACTCTCACACACACACACACACACACACACACACACACACAATCCAGTCATTTGTAATCCTCACATCATGTCTAATGACGCAGACTAAAGCCGTTCTGCCCTGCAGCGGGTCACATGCTTGTTTTATCCCCTGTGGAATTCTGGGTAACACGAGCTTGGTTAAACGTTCTTTGAAACCAAATGTGGTGAAAGAGAAAAACTCCGGTTAATTAATTGTGGATGGCATAAAAATACTAATAAAATAACGCTTTAAGTGCATTTATATAAAATTATTAGTACGAATGACATTTTTAAATACAAAAATAGAAAGAATAAAAGTGAATGTTTCTGACTTATTAATGCTTTGTTATTAAAATGTTATAATTATATTACAGGCTATACGTTTCTATTTAGGCCAGATTTACTGTCATTTCATTTGTATAACACTGTTTGTTTATTGCACTTTTACTATTTACAAAACGTAGTGTGTGTATATAATTACTAGTAAATATATTTTTTAATATAATAAAAATGAATGTTTCTGACTTATTAAAATATTATATTATAGCTGAAGTTTCTATTTAGGCCAGATTTACTCTGTGACATTTCATCTGTCTAACCGTTTAAAAAACCCCAGATGGTGAGTTTCACTATAACGTGTGTGTGTGTGTGTGTGTGTGTGTGTGTGTGTGTGTGTGTGTGTGGGCATGTTTATGTGGTTTATGAGGACACAGCAATTTGTATAATGACATGGGTATGACAGGTATTACAAGGACCCCAGAAGGTGATTTATGAGGACATTTTCAGTGTCCCCATAATTTAAAACGCTTAGTAAATCATACAGAGTGAGTGTGTGTTTGAGGGGAAAGTAGAAATGCACCGTCTCCTGTGAGGGCTAAGTTTAGGTGTAGGGTGTGTAGGGCAATAGCACATACAGCTTGTACAGTATAAAAACCATTACGCCTATGGAGAGTCCCCATAAACCATAAAAACCAACATGTGTGTGTGTGTGTGTGTGTGTGTGTGTGTGTGTGTGTGTGTGTGTGTGTGTGTGCACGTACATACCGCTGGTTGCAGGTTGCTGAATTCGTTCAAGGCCACTTTGTTCTCCTCTCCGGATCCAGACTCGCTGTATTGACCCGCTCTCATCATCTCTCTCCTCGACTGACCGCTGTTTCCCCCGCTCTGAAACACACAGACACACACACACACACACACACACACACACACACACACACACACACACACACACACACACAATGACAATCATCGCAGCTCAGCGAACCCTGACTGACAAGTACAACATCTTATTAAAACATGCTACTTTTGCATTTATTTGCATCCATGCATTTGGCAGATGCATTTATTCAAAGTGATGTGTATTGCATTTAAGGTGTGTGTTATCATGCATCCACTGGGAATCCAACCCATGACCTTGGTGTTGCAAGCATCATGGTGTACAACAGTAATGCAGTTTCTGGCACTTTGCTGTGCTCTGATGCTCTTTGGGTAACACTGAGCACCTGACCGTCCCGTGGGTCACATCATGACTCACCCGGATCATCTTGTATCCGCCCCGCCGGCGGTAATACCAGCAGCCCAGGATGAGCAGCACTGTGAGGATCACGGCCAGTAAAGCGATTCCTACCGCCCTGCACACACACACACACACACACACGCACACAGACACACACACACACACACACACACACACACACACACACACACACACAGAGACACACACACACACACACACACACACACACACACACACACACACACACACACACAGAGATTAGGTGAGGAGTCTGTAGTTTGCTGCAGGTGTTTGAGTGAATCTTCACACACTCTTCAGCTCTGATGAGTCCTGCTCCACGTCCGCTGGAGAAATGAACGCTGAATTCACCTCGAGAACCGGATCCACCGTAAGACATGATGATCAAAACACCTGAACATAACAATAACTGCACATTAGGAACTACACAACACTGAATATGACAAACTACAGTCATTTACAACCGTATATGTCAGCTGTAGTACGAGATGGATTTATAAACTAAAAGTGAATCTCTTGAACATATGTCCAGGTCTAAATTCAAAAGAATAAGAAGTTATGTTTTACATGCGTGTGCTTTCAGCTATTGTCATAATTACATTATTTAAATAAGAAATAATATTTTGCATGACAATTAAGTATGTTTTAGTACACTTAATATATATAGTTTTGTGACATTGTCATCATATTTTAATTTAGAATCAAATCAAAATTTTGATCAAAATCAAATAAAAAAATTCAATTTAACCCCAATAAAATGTTGCATGAAATTTGAGCATGCTTTCAGTACCATTAATACGTTTTTGTCACATTATCATGATGAACTAATTTGTATTTCACCCTGAATCCATAAGAGAAATATTAAATTATATTTTGCATGAAAATGAAGCATACTTTTAGTATTATTAATTTATAGTATGTATTTTTTTAAATCGTGACATTACCATGATAATTAAATTGTAATATAGTAAGATTTTACAATAAAGCTTTTAAAAAATAATAATCTGCTTAAAATAGTACCATGATGTAAAAATTATGCAATTTAAATATTAATAATAAATGACAATTTGAGGTGTTAAATGATGCCACAATGCAAAAAAAAGATACTAAATGTATTTCCAAAATGCAATTCTTAACTATAAATTTGTTTTGGTCTCTCAAACTAGTCATTGTTCCAGCTGCAAAATTAAATTTATTGTATTTCATAAACGATACACATCTAATATGACGCTGCATTAACGTTAACTAAGCATTCAGAGATGCTCTATGTGGAAAAACAGCCTAAAGTTAAATATAATCAAATTCTTAAAATAATTGTTCATGCAGCTGATGCAGTGAAAGCTGATTTAAAGCCTGTATCTTGTTAGTGTGGAAGTGAAGCTCTTACCTGGTCTGTGTAATGTGATTGTGAGAGCTGCTGATGTGTGTGTGTGTGTGATTCAGTCTCCAAGCTCTTGAGAAGTCCTCATGACCGTCACGGGTTCAGCTCTCACACTCACAGCTATTCACAGCAGTTATCCAGCGTGACGTCTGCTGACTGCCTTTACCGCGGTAAAATACCGCACTTCAGCACCGTTCACGTCAGGGATGTTCTGGGCAAACCACTTAACTAGAGAAACATAATGTTTATGCTTATGTGAAATTAGTTTCTATGCTAATTAAACCATGCATGAGTTTTGCTCCGAGTTTATTACTATGACAAATTTATAATTTCTTCAGATATTTAGAAATATTAAAATGCATTAAAGGCTGTAATTGTAAAGTTGTCACAGTCAAATAACATTATAGGTTATGCGTGGACATTTAGTAACATTAAATATACATATATGCACATTTAGACACAAATACAAGGTGTTTTATGTATTAAAACATATAATAAAAGTACATAAGAATACACTTGCTTGACGAAGTAACCTTTGAAATCACTACATGTATAGTTTTAACTTATGCAAGTGACCATATGTAGCTTTATTTAATGCTTCTTGCAATACAGATTGTTTCAAAGCAGCTTTATAGAAATTCATATTGTTTATTTTTACTGTTAATGTGTTCATAAGATGATTAGTCTCTCAGCTGTAATGCTAATAATGACCTGTAGAGAGCGAAGTCATACCGTAAATATTTATTTACAGCACAAGAACCAGTGACAATAAAAAAAACATCCAACAAAGTAGAAAAGCACCAAGATGAACATGGAATATATATATAAACAACAACGCAAGAATCAAGACAAACAGGTAGCAGATAAATAATGCACTAAAATTTAAATTATCTTTTTTTATAATATTCAAAGCTCTGTCACTGGTTCTCAAACTAATCTCATTAAATAAGAACACATTTAATTTTATTTTCCATGTATCGTTTTGAATATTTGCTGAAAATGTTAATGCATCTTTGCACATGTGTATATATATATATATATATATATATATATATATATAGACTTGTGTTCACATTAGCAGTTCAGTATTTGTACACTAGCATCCTCTAGCAATTCTTGTAAATAAACCGCAATACAATTTTCAGAGCAAAGTGGGTAGAAGACAAAAATATAAAACAAAAAATGTTATGTACAGTTTCTAGCTGTCCCAATCCCAGCTGAACACCTCTGGTGTGACTTTAAATGAGCCAAAAACTCATCACCAAACACCACTTTCTTACACTTCAAAACTGTTGCCACAGAGGTGGAAACACAATTTTTAAGTACATGAATTTCTTTGTTGGCACAGTTTGGAAGTGCCTTTTTCTCTTCTAAAGAAGGGGTGCCAGTACTTTTGTCCATATAATGAATGTACAAGTCATTAGTGTTTGGTGATGAGTTTGTGGCTCATTTAAAGTCACACCAGAGGTGTTCAGCTGCTTACTAAAGTATTATTAGAAGGGGTGCCAATACTTTTGGCAATATAGTGTATCTTTATTGCACAATGGGGGGAACATTTAACTGTTCATAAGGTAGATTGCCTGGGGGAAGAAACTGTTCTTGTGCCTTGCTCTCCTGATATTTGAGACTCTGAAGCGCCGGCCAGATGGAAAAAGTAAAAAAAAAAAAGCAGATGGCTTGGATGTGAGGGATACAGAGTGACTTTCTCACTTTGGATGTATACAGTCCGAATCATTCTCTGTAGTTTTCTGATGTCTGATTTTGTAGCTGAGCTAAACCAGACAACCTTTGTTAGGAGTCAATGTGAGTGTCCCACTTCATATTCTGAGAGATGGTGGTTCCCAGGAATCCGAATGACTGCTGCCACAGTGCTGTCCATGATAATGAGTGCGGGGAGAGCAAGGGGTTTATCCAGAAGTCCACGATCATCTCCTCAGTTTTGTGTGTGTTGAGCTTCAGGTTGTTAAGACTGCATCAGACAGCCAGCTCCTTAACCTCCTGTCTGTAAGCAGACTCGTCACCGTCCTGGATGAGGCCGATCAGTGTGGTGTCTTCTGCAATCTTCAGGAGCTGGACGGAGGGGTCTTTAGATGTGCACAGGGAGAAGAGCAGTGGGGAGAGGACGCAACCTTGAGGGGCACCAGTGTTGGTGGAGTGTATTGGATTGGACTGGATTTCCCCAGTCTCACTAGCTGTTGCCTATCGGTCTGAAAGCTGGTGATCCATTTACAGATAGAGCTAGGGACAGAGAGCTGGGTTAGTTTGGTCTGGAGGAGTATTGGGATGATGGTGTTGAAGGCCGAACTGAAGTCCACAAACAGGATCCTCACATAAGTCCCTGATTTGTCCAGATGCTGAAGGATGAAATGCAGTCCCATTTTGACTGCATCATACACAGACCTGTTTGCTCGGTTAGAAAATGGCAGGGTGTCCAGTTAGGGTCCAGTGATGTCCTTCAGATAAGCCAGAATCAGTTTTTCAAATGCGTGCATGAGGACAGACGTTAGAGCCACAGGTCTGTAGTCATGAAGTCCTGTTATCTTGGGTTTCTTTGGAACAGGGATGATGATGGAGCGTTTGAAGCATGAAGGGTCTTCACACAGTTCCAGTGATCTGTTGAAGATCTGTGAAGATGAGGGCCAGCAGGTCAGCACAGGTTTTCAGACAGGCTGGTGAAACACCACCTGGGCCTGGAGCCTTCCTTCTCTTGTTTTTTCTGAAGACCTGTCACACATCTTCACTGATCTGAAGTGCAGGTGTCAGGAGAGGGGGGTTGCTGGAGGTTTTAACGGTTAAGTAAGGAGATGGTCAGACCGGGTGTGGGGGGTTTCAAACCTACAGTAAAACTCATTCAGTCTTCAGCAAGTTGTTGATTCACCTCAGTGCTGGGGGAGGGTGTCTTGTAGTTGGTGATGGCTTTCAGACCTTTCCACACTGAAGCTGGGTCATTGGAAGTGAACGGATCTTCCAACTTTTAAGCAAAGCTCCTCGTAGCTTATTCAGTGTGTTCCTGGCCTGATTATACAATACCTTATCTCCATTTTTGTAGGCATCCTCTTTGGCCTTACGAAGATGTCTGAGAAATACAAAAGAAGCTAAATGGGAAAGAGTCAGCAAGGTCTTACATACTGAACAAGAGCTACTCCTGAGGAACCATCCTACAGAGAGTGCATATTCCTGAACACAACACACTCTTTATTCTAGCTAATCATCAATTAACATGGGGGGGGGGCAGATCAAAAACTTACATCTCTTACATGGCCTAGACATATTTTCTTCAGCTATGCATGCATTTCAACCTTTCATTACCTATAATAGGGGTGCTTTAACAGTCTTGGAGAACTGCTCATCACCCTTTTATCCAAAGCGACATTTTTTTTATTAGTGTGTAAAGAGACATGCTCCGAAATGGGTCACTGTGACTAGAGTGCAAAACAAAAGAGTGTTGTTATACACTACCACTGAGACATTTTAACCAAAGAAGACCCTAAAGAATCATACCAACTTGTGGAAAATGTGCATCTGATGTCCCCTTTAATTATTTTGCGTGACCCCAGCCTAGGGATTTAAACTTGTTTTATCTGATAAATGATGATGGGCATTCAAAAAATATTGTTGTCCTTGGTTTAAAAATGTTTTGTGGGTATATGGGATGGCTTAGTGCAGCGGTTCTCAATTCCAGTCCTCGCGCCCCACCGCTCTACATATTTTTCATGTCTCTCTTAGTTAACACACCTGATTCAGATAATCAGCTCGTTAGAAGTGCGCTCCATGAATGAACTGTGTTCCGATTGACATGCTCCCTACACAGTGTCCATTGCTCCCTACTCCCTGAGCAGGGGAAAGCCGCTGAAGTTTACTTCACTTCAGAACATTCATTCATGGATTTGCATTGCGCAACATCTTTACGCACGGACGAGTGTGACATCATATACGTCTGTAAATATATACAATTTAAATTCACGTCTCGCACACTTCAATGCACTATGAATGGAATACGTTCGCTTCGAACTGGAATCATGGAGGAATATCGTGTGATGTCCACTTCGCAGGGCACTTGCGTTCGAATAAAACAAACGTCTGAAGTGATAAGAGTAACATACGAAATGTGCAGAGCGGTGGGGCGCGAGGACTGGAATTGAGAACCGCTGGCTTAGTGTGAGATTCCCCAGCCTAAAATGTTATCTTAGTGTTTTAAGATCAAGTGAGCTGCACCGGCGCCTCTATCCCTCCTGCCGTGAGCGCGCTTCTACACTCCACACAGACACTTCAATAGCACACAGTTTTCTAACATTAGATTAAGCTGCCATGTAAAGGCCCATCTCATAGATAAAAAGCCATACATACTCATGTATCCAGTTGTTAACAAACTGTTTGTCACAGATCGAGTGACTTCACCACTTCCACAGGAAGTCACAGGACTATAACCACTTCACCATTTCCTGTGGAATTTTTTTTCTGCACTGTAAAAAATGACCCAATTTTGATGGTAAAAAAACCTGGTAAATGGTTAACGGTAAGTTCGTTCGAAAACCCGTAAACTGACCTTCCCAGAATTCCCTGCGTTGCATTTCAAATTTAGTTTGAATTTGATGTTTTTTCTTTGAAATAACTTTCTTCTTAGTTTTTTTTACTAGTTATGTTTATTAGGGTTGTATGTTACATCTAATGTTGTTAAATTAATGTTTATTGCATATTTCAGTTTATTGATTGTCACCATGATGGTGTTAAGTGCTTTGTGCACTTTCTATATATGTTATTATTTAAAAGCTGCTTTGGTTAATCATGTGACTTTCTCATCACCTCCTACATTTGGTGCGTCTCAGTGTATTTAAAGGTAAAAACAGATTTCAGTACTTCAATAGGTTGGTTTATTAACAATATATCAGTTAATGAAATTACGGTATTTAACTGTAAACCGAAGTTAAAACCTAAAATGTTGTTACCGTTTTTTACGGTAGAATTCTAGCGACCTTAACCACTTTTTTATAGTGTGCAACTAGACAAAATGTTGGCCGACCAATCCTTCCACTTCTTGTCGACTTATGGTTATTTGACTATTGGGGGGGAGCCCAAGAAAAATTTATGTATGTTTGTGAAAGAAGAGTATGTGACCCTGGAAAAACTAAACTAAAAGCTGAATAAATTATCTTATCCTTGATGTGTGGTTTGTTAGGATATATTTAGCTGAGATATTTGCCATTAAATGACTTAAAATCTCAGGGAGAAGCCTACTTTCTTACTTTGTTTTAATTTTGATGATTAGAGCTTACAGCTCATGAAAGTCAAAAATGCAGTATCTCAAAATATTAGAATATTTATATTTGAGTTTCATTAAATGACCCTCCATACAGTATAAATTCTGTGTGTCTCTTATTCTTTGAAACCACAATAATGAGGAAGACTGCTGACTTGGCAATGGTTAAGAAGACAATCATGAGCCCCGTTTTCCATAGTATTTTATTTAGAAAAATGTCAGATCACAATATCACCGTACAAAAAATCAGCACACAAAACATGCAAAGAAAATACAAGCTGTGTGTTCAGTACAGTGTGTCTGATGGAGCCGCTGGGTTCAGTGCAGGAGGATGAAGAAGAGCAGAGAACCGCAGAGGAACAAGCTCTGAGTGACACTTTTAGCACCGTTACACAGGTTCCCCTCACAACACGAGAGGCTCCCAACATTAGGGACCGATACTGTTGCATCACAAATAGATTGAGAAGCACAGCCTTTTGTAACCACTGACTGCCCTCCTGATGAAAATAAAGAAAACACAGGTTTATCTAAGCTGGAAATCTGATCTGTATCAAATGCTCAAACGATATAAATAATGACTTCTTCTTTCTTTTCCAGATTCCTAAGAACGGGAATTATTCAGAAAAGACACATTGTTTTGATGGTAAATATATTTGTAAATGTCAAAAATTGCATTTTATTATTTTAAATATTGATTCAGATTTAATGCAAATTATTCTGTTAAGCATAACAATTAAATAGCTGAAATATAAATAGAATATTCCATGAGTGCAATTATAAATTCTGTGAGAAGTTACATTTACAGCAACACCAGTAAAGAAAAAAAGCCCACACCAGCATTCAAATCAGTCAAATATAACAGGGATTTTCAATTCCTCATATCGGACTTACCAGCTTGTGCCACTATTGTTGAACTCATGCACTTGGAAACTCCACTGGGACATGTTTTTACAGTTTGATCTGCACAAGAACCCGTCAGACCCATACACTCATAACAGCTGAAAGAGTGTCCTTTAGTGATAAAACAGAGAGAGAGAGAGACATAAATGATCTGTATTTGTACTCAATTACATTACAAGCAATATTTGTCTTTTGTACCTGCAGTGAAAAGGACGAAGAGAAGAAAAACGGAGATTTGCAGATCCATCTTTAATCAGGAGGTGAATGAAATAACGTTCCTCTTTCAACACCTATATAGCTTCTCAAATGGGAGGGTCTTTATGTAGAAACGAAAGACATTTCTAGAAACTGAAGCTTCAGCTTGCATAATTTACCTGGCAGTAAAGGGAGGTTTAAATTAAAACAATTACAAGGATTGTAAAGGACTTCTTAAACCCAACCGTCTTAAAGAGACAGTTCACATAAAAATGACCATTCTGTTATTAGTCATGCATCCTCGTGTAATTTCCAAACCTGCTTAACTTATACTCTGCGGAAAGCAAAGGAAGATATTTTGTGTCTCTGTGTTTTGCGTGTGTGTGCTTTTCTTTTATCCATAAAGTGTGTTCAATGCTGTTTGAGCCCAAACATTATTTAAAGCATCTTTTTGTGTTCTGCAGCAGAAAGTATGTCATACACACTTTGTTGAGTGCTTTATGTATTACCTCTATTCAGGGGTGAGGATAAAATGTTTTTTTTTTTATTTAGGTCAATATTAGTTTTGCTGATCTTTACACACACACACACACACACACACACACACACACACACACACACACACACACACACACACACACACACACACACACACGCACACGCACGCACGCACGCGCGCGTACGTATACGTGACCCTGGAGCACAAAAGCAGTCATAAGCAGCACATTTATATTTGTAACAAGAGCCAACAATACATTGTATGGGTAAAAATTATACATTTTGCTGTTATGACAAACATCATTAGAATATTAAGTACAGATCATGTTCCATGAAAATATTTTGTAAATTTCATATCGTAAATATATAAAAATGTCTTTATTGATTAGTAATATGCATTGCTAAGAACTTAATTTGAACAACTTTAAAGGTGATTTCCTCAATATTTAGATTTTTTTGCACCCTCAGATTCCAGATTTTCAAATATTATCCGATCATAACAAACCATACATCAATGGACAAATAATTTATTCAGTTTTCAGATAATGTATACATCTCAATTTCGAAGAATTTACCCTTATGACTTGTTTTGTGCACCAGGGTCCCTCTCTCTCGCTCTCTCTCTCTCTCTCTCTCTCTCTCTCTCTCTCTCTCTCTCTCTCTCTCTCTCTCTCTCTCTCTCTCTCTCTCTCTCTCTCTCTCTCTCTCTCTCACTCTCTCACTCACTCACTCCCACACACACACGCTGAACCATAAGTTTCATTTTCTCTGAAATCACAAATTCTATGCAAACAGTGTTTCTTAATCTCTATGTTTCTTAAGCTTTTAGATATACTATAAGATCTGTATCTCATCTGCCAACCTACTCTCAGAAATAAAAGTGCAACAATTGTACTTTTATGGCTATAACACCTTTATGGCTAAAACACCTTTATGGCTATAACACCTTTATGGCTATAGCAGCTGCGTAGTACCCTCAAAACAAAATCTTCGTACCTTATTTACCACTGTAGGCTTCATAGTAGTACCTCATGGGTACGTTCCACTAGGTACATACGGGTACAAAGGTGTCCCTTTAAGGGGACACCTTTAATAAAATATATTTTATAAGTTATAATCAGCGGTATAAATCTACAACATTTAAACAAAATCGTACGTTAGTTTAAATAACCTCAATTAACTGTAGCGTCTGGACCAATCAGACAAAATTTTTTGTTATATTTAACTAATACTCAACAAGCCAACTATGATGATCTATGGACCCTTCCCCGAAATGCGGCTAACGCCTTACAAAGGCAGAACAGGCCTCTGGATCCATGGCAGGCAATGCTGATAACACTGGATACGTCTTCTATGTTTGCTTACGCTTTGATTTGAACAGAAATTGCGTATCGGTATGCAGCGTACGCAGTTTGCGTCCAGCTGATTTTCGATAACAATACCAACAGGGTTTCCAGATTTGCACAACAAAATCCACAAAAACTAGCCCAATCATGTTCCGGGGGGAGGGGGGGGGGTAAATACCGCGTTAGTGGAGTCACGTCAACCCACGAAGTTGAAAAACATCCCGCGGCAATAGAGGATAAAATAGCCCAATTCGTTGAAATTGTGGATTTGGCAACACTTGCACCGCGCCGTCATATTTATAGCGAGATCTGCTGCAGAAGCCAGCAAAATTATGCACAGGCAATATGAAAAGATAAAGACAAGGATGTGACAAAAGACATACGAGACCTCATGTTTTGCTTGTGGAGTTATCACTGTAATACATATGACTTCTGGCACATCACTGTACTTCCACTGATTAGTTCTCGCTACTATCTTCAGGGTGCGAACTATGGGGGAGCTCGGCTCCTCTTAATAAGACATGGGCTTCCCTGAAAACGGATTTGTGAACATATGGGGGGGTCTCAAAAAATATTGACAATGTGTTATTTTGACGTGCAATTTCAGTTTTGTGTAATGTGATCATCGTGGATTATTATGTGTAAAATTGCACAAAAAACATTAATTCATGCATGATGGCGATTTAAACCTAATTCACTTCAATGAAGATAACTAGATGACTCTCGATGTCTTAGGTCTAATTGAACAGAGGAATTATGGTATTCTTCTGTAGCCTGTCGAGTAAGTTTAATCGTTGTTCATGTGAACTCAAAGACAGCCTGATGCTTGGTGCTTGATGCTTCACCTATCAATTCATGTCGATAACGTATAATAGGGTAAACCCTGTATAGTGATTTATCCTATATAGTGCTTGCATAAAGCAAGTTGTCCATACACTTGTAGCTCTTATGTATCTTTGTAAGTCATTGCAAGTCAATCCCACAACCCCCCCATTATAAAAAAGTGGGCTGCCCTAAAGTCCACGGTATACTTCGAACACTGACTCGATACATCTTGATATCTTTGGGTGTCTAAAATCTTTAAAATGTCTAAATTATGACGAATGTTGGTCTAGAGTGACGTAAAAGCATGAAATCCGACATGATCGTTCACATTGCGGTCGCATTGCAAAACATCTGACATGGATCGGATTTAGCACCACATGTGGAAGTGGCACAAATCAGAATTGAAAAGATCAGATTCCATGCGGCTTGTGCTGTTCACACGGTCATGATAAAAACAGGTCTGAGTCACCGTGTGAGCAAAATAATCCGATTTGCGCAACATTTTCCTGCAGCGTGAACATAGCGTTTGAAACCACACATTTACTGTGATTACACTTGTGTACTAACATGATTCACAAGTCCATCATAGCTCTGGTTAAACTGGTTCTTAACAACTGCAATAACCGTTCTACACTTGTTCCGGCATGTTTAACTTTATATTTATTTCTCTCTCTGTCTCGTTTATGTTTATTGAATTCAGCACATGCTATTTAATACAAGTGACATTCAGGATAATTCAATGAATGTCATTAAGTTATTCAATTTATAAAAAAAACACATTTTGAGCAACTTGCTCAATCAGATACAGTTATATATATATATATATATATATATAGAAACTGTATAATGAATCTGGTCTGTGTTATAAAAAACGTATTTAGGCCATTTATACATTTTATATACTATTTATAGACAGTTTAATAATTCTGGGTTGTTGTATTGAGTCAGATCATGACAAGCACGTAAACGTACAAATACTTACGTATTTACAGCACATAAACGTAAAAATACTTACGTATTTACAGAACGTAAACGTACAAATACTTACGTATTTACCGCATGTAAACGTACAAATATTTGCGTATTTACAGCATGTAAACGCACAAATACTTACGTATTTACAGCACGTAAACATACAAATACTTGCGTATTTACAGCACATAAACGTAAAAATACTTACGTATTTACAGCACGTAAATGTACAAATATTTATGTATTTACAGCACGTAAACGTACAAATACTTACGTATGTACAGCACGTAAACGTACAAAAACTTGCGTATTTACAGCACGTAAACTTACAAATACTTGGGTATTTACAGCACGTAAATGTACAAATATTTATGTATTTACAGCACGTAAACGTACAAATACTTACGTATTTACAGCACGTAAACTTACAAATACTTGGGTATTTACAGCACGTAAATATACAAATACGTACGTATTTACAGCACATAAACGTACAAATACTTGCGTATTTACAGCACGTAAACGTAAAAATACTTACGGATTTACAGCACGTAAACGTACAAATACTTACGTATTTACAGTACGTAAACGTACAAATACTTGGGTATTTACAGCACGTAAACGTACAAATACTTACGTATTTACAGCATTTAAATGTACAAATACTTACGTAATTACAGCACGTAAACGTACAAATATTTATGTATTTACAGCACGTAAACGTACAAATACTTACGTATTTACAGCACATAAACGCACAAATACTTGCGTATTTACAGCACATAAACGTAAAAATACTTACGTATTTACAGCACGTAAACGTACAAATGTTTATGTATTTACAGCACATAAACGCACAAATATTTGCGTATTTACAGCACATAAACGTAAAAATACTTACGTATTTACAACACATAAACGTAAAAATACTTACGTATTTACAGCACATAAACGCACAAATACTTGCGTATTTACAGCACATAAACGTAAAAATACTTACGTATTTACAACACGTAAACGTACAAATACTTACGCATTTACAGCATGTAAATGCAAAAATACTTACGCATTTACAGCATGTAAATGCAAAAATACTTACGTATTTACAGCACGTAAACGTACAAATACTTTTGCTCCTTTAATTTATTAAAACCACTTTCAAGAGCCACTGCCATCTGCCTGCCTTCCCTTTGCTCTCTGTCTGCTCATTGTTACAATGATATAAAGAAAAGCATTGTCAACATCAGCTTTGAATTTGTTTAAGAAATTATATTATTATCATTGATTTCCTTTAATCCATTGATATTTTTTTAAAGGTGTTAGATAAAAATCATCCATAAATACAATACAATACAATATGAAATAATTTAATATAATAAAAATACAATAAATAAAACAATTTCAGCTAAAATAAAACTATGGTTGATTTAATTAAAACATGTATAGTTAATTTATACAAAGATTTTATGTTTACACACATGCACACAAATACAAAACACCATCATGGCAACACACAAAACAACCAAGAAAAAATAGGACTTGTTCTTTTTTGCTTCCAAAACTGTAAACATTACAGTATTTTACTATAAAATTACATTAAATGTAAGGTTAGATCTATTACAGTAAAGAAATATAATGTTAAACAATTACCCGTTTGTAGCATTTTTACAGTCTTTTATGGTTAAAATAAGTGCATGAAAATGCATCACAAAGTTTGTTTAACAGTAATGGAAAATGTAAGTAAAAATACAATAAATAAATTTAAAAAATAACCAGACAAATAATGTTTAAAGAGGTTTTTAAAAAGTTCCCTTGAACCTTCCTTTGCTTCCTTGAACACAGCTATGGGAAAGTCTTGAAATGAAGAGATTTTCCCAGTGTGAATAAGAATTTATCCTACATCATGAAAGTCAAATTAAGCTTTATAGACCTTATATGCCTCAAAGCCCCCAGTGAGCAAGCCAAAGGCGACAGTGGCAAGGAAAAAACCCTCCACAAGAGGTTTAGGCAGTGGAGGGAAAACCTTGAGAGGAACCAGACTCAACTGAGGGTGCCAATCCTCCTCTGGCAAGACACAAATAATAGGATCCTGTTTTATGTGGATATCAGGACACATGTGATGTGAAGTAGACTAATGAGGAAGGTTAACAGCTCCACACCATCAATTGTTACTGTGATGTCATCTTCAGAATTCAACCTGGATAGAGACAGGATTGTTAAAATTATATGGCTTGTTTCAGTTTTACTTTTCACATCTTGGATTTCAAACAGAACACAGGTTCTTCAGGAGGAACCTCCTTCTCGAATATTAAAATCTAAATTTGAGATAGCATACATGCTTGATACTCACCATAACAGGTGGTTAAACAAAGTCACATGATGGATCAGCATAAGTTTATGCAGGTTGCCTGTCCGTAAACCCCCCCCCCCAATACTGGTATACTGTAGATAGGGCACAGGGTCAAAACATCATGAGGGCAACACACAACACTAACCGAACAACAGAAAATAACAAAATACTCTAATATATGCGATAACACAAATACAAAGAAACTAATTTAAACACAATCTATTCATAATATGTCTCTAATCAAATCTAATCAAAACCAGACGAACAGTCCAGCGTCAAGAACACAGACAAGGCATGGACATCTGCTCAGTGCTGTCTGCAATACAAACACAAGACTCTGGGTGTGTATGTGTGTGTACCTATTCAACAGTTTTGTTTTAAAGTATCATAAACTATGTATCTCATAAATCTGCTTTAATCTCATTTAACATTTTAAACAACAATTGCACTTGCACAACACTTGACATCAGCATTAGCTGTCTGTTTGTCTGACTACAAGTGCTCTCAACCCTTCCACGTGTCATTCAGCAACATAATCATAAGGCTAGTGTTCATTGTATTCCACTCATTTGTGCATCATTTCTCAGTTATCTTTATTTTTATCAGCCACAGTCAGTGTACGGTCTGTGGTTGAATGATGCTGGTTTTCAGTTGAGAACATGTGTTGTACTTCCTTGTCTTGAGGAGGAAGTTCTTGCTCTGTTGTGATATTTATGGTAAAAGAGCGGTTGAAATGTAGAGCAAACACCACAAGCTGCATCAAAGACAAAGTTCATGCATCATCACACCTTCTCGGCCGTTGCTGTTTGCAGTATATCAGAGGAGCCTTGCTAGTATAGTAACATCAAATCGTTTTTGTAGTTTTTTTCTGCAGAATATAAGAGTCATTCTGTTTAAGAACCAAATCCCTTTCCAGTCATAATGTGTGTCTTCTCACAAGGTTTAAAACACTTAGCACTGTAACTCTAGTCACAGAATAAGGTATGTAAAGTATGATTAACACTTCTAAATGGGCTTTGCTGAGAACACAGGAGATGAACGACACATTACACAAGACAATAACAGACAAAAGAGAGAACAGAATACTGTAAATACACACATGGCTGCATCTATTCATAATATGTATGGAAACGTCCTTTTAATTTTAAATGACACGTTTTTACTTTGAAAAATCATGCATTTTACACTTTTTGGTGTGAAAGGCTTTTACATTTTCTATAAATAGAATTTATTGTATTAAAAACAAACAATCAAGCCCTGCTCATATTTAAAAAGTAGCGCGAAAGTAACGCAAACGTAATGTAACGCATTACTTTCCATAAAAAGTAACTAAGTAATGTAATTAGTTACTTTTTTAGGGAGTAACGCAATATTGTAATGCATTACTTTTAAAAGTAGTTTCCCTAACACTGCTGACACTGATAATGATACTACATACTGTTACAAAAGTAACAGTAACTAAACCTACTGTTAATAGTCACATTTCAAATAAAACAATATCAACAAATTAATTAAAGGGCGGTTAGCAGACTAATAATTACTAGATGTAAACAGAATATAAAGCAACATATAAACAACTTAATGTACATTATACAACGTCTTCATTATGAAATTAAATCACATTGTCATACAAATTGACCCGGGTCAGGGGTGACCCCTGGAGCAGGTTTTACACCTCTGGTGTTCCTCATCTGTCCAGTAGAGGGAGCATTACAGTATGAGCCATCAGAACAGAAGCAATCAGAATTTAAACTAAAGATACTTCACACTAAATTACAAATCTGAGATCAAACATGTTTGCAATACAAATTTATGGCATAAACATTTGTATCTACAGCCTTTATGATCCATGCAATTTAGTTTAAACAAAACAAAGAGACTGAGTTTGAAAGCTGGAAACAATTCAGGAAATCAAAATCCATTTCATAACATTTGGAAAGCCTGATATCAGAATCACAACATGACTACACCGATTGTACTTTTACAATTCACATTTACAGTCCTAAACACATCTATTAATTATCAGAGCATGTAAAAAATACAGTGTTACTCTGATCAAATAAATGCCTTTAAAGAACCATTTATAAATCAATCAAATACATTTAATCATTTCAGAAGAACACAACTGCTGTTCATCTTTACACTTCAGTTTTCAGTTGTGAAGTTTTCATAACCATTCGCTATCACAGTAAAGTCGAGGCTGTTTATTATGCTCTAAACGACAGATACAGAACAATATGTAAAGTCGAGGCTGTTTCTCTATAAATTTGTCATGCATGAGATCATGAAATGTGATAGACAGTGAAGATCATCAGTATTACAGCAGATCAACAGTATATCATTAAAGATGAATCAGGATTGATTGAGTATTGAGCACTGGAGCAAGAGACAGACGTTTTAGTTTCACTTCTTTTCCCCATATTGCTGTACGGGTAGTTTTACAGTGTTGTAGGATTGCAGAATGACTAAAGAATGTTATCAGCACGATGATATAAAACGTCTAGGTTACTTGCGTAACCCCCGTTCCCTGAAGGAGGGAACGGAGACGTAACGTCAGAGTGACTGACTAATGGGATCTCGCCGGAGAGCCCAATCACCTTCGAGTGTTAACAAAACAAGCCAATGACAGTTGGCGTGCGTGATTCGTCACGCGCACTCCGCCCCGCGGTGCGGGTATAAAAGGAGAGCGCGTGCAAACGCACATCAGTTTTTCGCTGAGGAGCCGAGACTGTGTGCCCTGGCCGTACAGCGGTGGTACAGCAACTATGGCGACGGGACGTTACGTCTCCGTTCCCTCCTTCAGGGAACGGGGGTTACGCAAGTAACCTAGACGTTCCCTATCAGTCAGTCACGTTCGACGTAACGTCAGAGTGACTGACTAATGGGATCCCCTGGAAAACGCCACTATTGCTGACCCCCTCCAGTGCTCTGCAGAAGCCGGCAAGTCCCCCCACACCAGCTGGGATGGAAGATAGGACAGGGTTTAGGCAGAGATAACCGCACTGCTGTTCCGCCCAGTGGGTAGAATAACACTGGGAAAGCGTACCCCAATAGGGGGAAACGCTACGGAGCCACATCCCGCATAAGGAGGTATCATGTGGAGATTACACGTATGGACTGGCCAAGGGCAGTACCACATACGGGAGTCTCTGAGGTAGACCCAGCCCGTCTGGGGTGAGATAGCTACACGGCAGAGAAGGCAGAGGGTTCTGCCAGGGAAGACACGGGCTCACCAGGGGGGGAAGCCGTACCGTGGAAGAATACACATGTGGGATCACCAAGGGGAATCACTACACATGGGCACCTAGCCCAGCACAGGGGTTGACCTTGGGCAACGTACGAGTACTGGGCCTGGCGTCTGGTGCTCCGCCACACCTGACTGCCGAGGGTGCGGGAGGAACTTCAACAGGGTTCGCCGTGGGGAACTGAACTGAGAAGCAACAAAGCGCACGTATCCGGTCCGTAGAGGGGAATGGCGCAGCAAGCGTGATTGACACCGAGCGGGTTCCTAGTGTTACTGGCCATCCGAGACAAGTACACGGGAGGACACTGGCTCTATACGGAGATTGTAAAACCTCGCAAACGTATTAGGTGTCGCCCAGCCGGCAGCTTTACAAATGTCTGCTATTGAGGCGCCTCGTGCCAGAGCCCAAGAGGAAGCAACGCCTCTCGTAGAGTGTGCTCTCACACCAAGGGGGCACGGTAAGCGCCGGGCCTGATAGGCCAAGACTATAGCCTCCACTATCCAGTGGGCGAGTCTTTGTTTGGAGACAGCTCTTCCCTTCTGCTGTCCTCCGAAGCAGACAAAGAGCTGGTCTGAGGTCCTGAAGCTCTGCGTGCGGTCCACATAGATGCGCAAGGCACGAACGGGACAGAGCAGAGCAATGGCTGGGTCTGCCTCCTCCCGGGGCAGCGCTTGCAAGTTCACCACCTGGTCCCTAAAGGGCATGGTGGGAACTTTGGGCACATATCCAGGCCGGGGTCTCAGGACAACGTGAGAGTCAGCCGGCCCGAATTCTAGGCACGAATCGTCGACCGAAAATGCTTGCAGGTCCCCTACCCTCTTGACTGTGGCCAATGCAGAGAGGAGCACTGTCTTCAAAGACAGAAACTTAAGCTCTACTGACTGCAGAGGCTCAAAGGGGGCCCCCCTCAAGGCCGCCAGGACCGAGGGGAGATCCCAAGAGGGTACCAGGTGAGGGCGTGGAGGATTTAACCTCCTTGCCCCTCTGAGGAACCTGATGACCAGGTCGTGTTTCCCCAGAGACTTACCGTCTACTGCATCGTGATGTGCGGCAATAGCGGCAACATACACTTTGAGGGTGGAGGGAGACAGCCTTCGCTCCAACCCATCCTGCAGGAAAGAAAGCACGACTGCGATCGGGCATCTACGGGGGTCCTCCCGGCGGGGAGAACACCAATCGACGAACAGGTTCCACTTCAGCCTGTAGGCCTGTCTCGTAGACAGGGCCCTGGCAGAAGTGATAGTGTTTACTACCGCTGGAGGTAGCCCACTTAGAACCTCCGCGTCCCGTCCAAGGACCATACGTGGAGATTCCACAAGTCCGGGCGCGGGTGCCAGAGGGTGCCCCCTCTCTGAGAAAGTAGATCCCTCCTCAGAGGAATTTGCCAAGGAGGGGCTGTCGCGAGGAGCATCAGTTCTGGGAACCACGTCCGATTGGGCCAGTAAGGCGCAACCAAGAGGACTTGCTCCTCGTCCTCCCTGACCTTGCACAGGGTCTGTGCGAGAAGGCTCACTGGGGGAAACGCATATTTGCGTAAGCCCCGAGGCCAGCTGCATGCCAGTGCATCTGTGCCGAGGGTCCCCTCGGACAGGGAGAAAAACAACTGGCAGTGAGACGTGTCCGGGGAGGCAAACAGGTCTACCTGAGCGTCCCCGAAGCGTCTCAAAATCAGCTGGAGTACCTCGGGGTGGAGTCGCCATTCTCCCGGAAGGGCGTGCTGACGTGAGAGCTCGTCGGCTGCCCGTTGCACATGGCCCCCCAGCCCGTGGCAGAGGCGTCTGTTGAAACAACAACATGCCTGGATACTTGCTCTAGGGGAACTCCTGCCCGAAGAAAAGCAAGGTCCGACCATGGGCTGAAGGTGCGACGGCAGGACGGGGTGAGTGAGACCCGGTACGTGCCGTGGCGCCATGCCCATCTCGGGACTCGGTCGTGAAGCCAACGCTGAAGCGGTCTCATATGAAGCAATCCGAGCGGCGTGATAGCGGCTGAGGATGCCATATGCCCCAGGAGCCTCTGAAAATGTTTCAGTGGAACCGCCCTCTTGCGCTGAAGAGACTCCAGGCATCTCAGCATTGACTGAGCACGCTCCTCCGAGAGACGTGCTGTGAGGTTGACCGAGTCCAACTCCATGCCGAGAAAAGAGATCCTCTGCACAGGGGAGAGTTTGCTCTTTTCTCGGTTGACCTGAAGTCCCAACCGGCTGAGGTGACTGAGCACCATATCCCTGTGTTCGCACAACAGTGCTCGAGACTGGGCCAGAATGAGCCAGTCGTCGAGGTAGTTGAGGATACGAATGCCTGCTTCCCTTAACGGTACAAGGGCGGCTTCTACGACCTTGGTGAAGACACGAGGCGACAGGGATAGCCCGAAGGGAAGGGCCTTGTACTGGTATGCTCGCCCCTCGAACGCAAAGCGGAGAAACGGTCTGTGTCGAGGGAGGATCGAGACATGGAAGTAGGCGTCCTTCAGGTCGATTGCTGCAAACCAATCGAGGGGACGGACGCATTGAAAGATGCGTCTCTGCGTCAACATCCTGAACGGGAGCTTGTGCAGGGCCCGATTCAGAACGCGCAGGTCCAGGATTGGTCGTAACCCACCGCCTTTCTTGGGTACGATGAAGTAGGGGCTGTAGAACCCTGACTTCATCTCGGCTGGAGGGACCGGCTCTATCGCGTCCTTCGCCAGTAGGACCGCGACTTCTGCACGCAAGACAGGGGCATCCTTGCTCAACACTGAGGTGAACCGAATGCCCCTGAACTTGGGGGGACGCCGGGCGAACTGAATCGCGTAGCCGAGTCTGATAGTCCTCAGGAGCCAGCGAGACGGCCTGGGGAGCTCTAGCCAGGCCCCCAGGGACCGTGCAAGCGGGACCAGGGGAGTCACTGACGTACCCACGGTGGGGCAGCGAAATGGAGCACAGGGGCCCGACTCGAAAGGCAGTGCGTCTCGAAGTGGGGTCTGAGTGTGTGGTGTGACACTGACCTGGCTCCATAGTTGGGCAGGGGATGCGGGAGAAGGCGTTGCGTCCTCGGACCGGACCCTGCTGCCCACTGGCGAAGAGAGAGGGGGACGGGGGTGTGGAGACGAGGTCTCGTACACTGCCATCCTCGCCCTCTTGGGACCCGGAGGAAAAGGAAACTGCTCTTTTATTGAAGTTTTGGGTACCACTGACCCGGGGGTCAGTGGCGGAACAGAACAAAAAGGAAACAAAAGATTCTCCACCCGGCCCTCCTCCGGGGGAAGGAGTGGTGCAGTCACCATCTCCTGAAGAGCAGGATCCAAAGGCTCCGGGTCGCCCGTCTCAGGGACGCCGCCTGCCCTGGCGCTTCACGGGCTTGGCAGGGGCGGAGGCGGGCTGCGCCGGTCTCCTGCGGCCAGCTCCACGCTGCGGCCGTAGTGCAGGCTGCTGTTGTGGCCGAGCTGGAGCGGAGGTGGAGGCAGCAGGAGGGCGCCCTCGGCGACGAGCAGACGGAGGGGCTGCAGCCGGCGGTGGGGTGGAGACAGCAGCGGACCGCCGGGGCAGGATGCTTGACGCCTATAGTGCAGCCCGATGCTCTCAGCAGCCCGGGAAAGCATAGCGGTCAGTTCTGGATCTGACTCGGGCAACGCTACTCTTCCTGACGGAGGCAGCGCAGCCAAATCGTCCTCTCCAGAACCTAGCTCATCCCCCGATGCGGTGATCGATAACCTGTCATCTGCTGGGGCACCGAATGAGATGCTGGGCCCCGCCCTGTCCGAGGACCCCGCATACTCATCCGGGAACCCCAGACGGTGCGATGTGCTGGAGGAGTGAGAGGCCCGCGGAGGCGTATTCGACGGGGAAGCTCTCACTGTAACCCTCAGGTCACCCTGGCCCTGAGCCGAAGTAGTCCTCCGGCCGGAGGAACTAGAACGGGGCAGAGCAAGGGGGATACCCCCCCGTCTAGCGAGGAGGTATCTGGAACGCAACATCGCCATGGTCATGTTCCCGCAGTGAGAACATGACTCATCCACGAGCGCTGCCTCAGCGTGCTTAAAGCCCAAGCACGCAGGGCAGCGATCGTGACCATCAGATGAAGTCAGGAAACGACCACATCCAGAAACGCACGAGCGGGAAGCCATCTTTAAAAAGACGCCCGTCGCTCGTGGAGCTCTTTTAGATTTGCTCTTTTGTGAAAGTCTCCCTTTCAGGAGCGCTGAAGCGCCGAGGGGAGGTAGCAGCGTGACCGTCTCTTTGAAGAGGAATCAGCACTGGATAGCGACCTCCGCTGACGCGCCGTAACACCAACGCTGCTTGTCTTACAGACACTCTGGAGACTGCAATGGCTCGGCTCCGAAGCGAAAAGCTGATGTGCGTTTGCACGCGCTCTCCTTTTATACCCGCACCGCGGGGCGGAGTGCGCGTGACGAATCACGCACGCCAACTGTCATTGGCTTGTTTTGTTAACACTCGAAGGTGATTGGGCTCTCCGGCGAGATCCCATTAGTCAGTCACTCTGACGTTACGTCGAACGTGACTGACTGATAGGGAACTGTACATGTCTAGTCTATCACCACCCGCTGTCTCTTATATCAATGACGGAGATAAGAACAGGTAGAATAGCTAAATATGTGGGAGAGCGTTGCTATATTGTATTACAGTAGGTAGCACTAGTTAGTGTTGAATCAAGACTAGTTAGAGAGAGTGAGAGAGAGCAGAGCCCCAAGAAGAGAGCAGCAGTAAAGATTTGTGCATCATTTCTCAGTTATCTTTATTTTTATCAGGCACAGTCAGTGTATCTCTGGGTCTCAGTCAGTGTAAGGTCTGTGGTTGAATGATGCTGGTTTTCAGTTGAGAACATGTGTTGTACTTCCTTGTCTTGAGGAGGAAGTTCTTGCTCTGTTGTGATATTTATGGTAAAAGAGCAAACACCACAAGCAGCCATCAAAGACAAACTTCATCCATAACCACACCTTCTCGGCCGTTACTGTTTGCAGTATATCAGAGGAGCCTTGCTAGTATAGTAACATCAAATCGTTTTTGTAGTTTTTTTCTGCAGAATATAAGAGTCATTCTGTTTAAGAACCAAATCCCTTTCCAGTCATAATGTGTGTCTTCTCACAAGGTTTAAAACACTTAGCACTGTAACTCTAGTCACAGAGTAAGGTATGTAAAGTATGATTAACACTTCAAAATGGGCTTTGCTGAGAACACAGGAGATGAACGACACATTACACAAGACAATAACAGACAAAAGAGAGAACAGAATACTGTATATACACACATGGCTGCATCCAAAAACTTTGGCAGCTGACTTTGCAGGCAGCGTTTTTGCACGAAGGTACCTCATGAAACTGATTTCGGACAGTCTTCGGACATGCCTTGATGCCTTCCTACCTTGAAATGTGTTCTCCGAAGGATGCATTCTTCAGTTTTCGGATGCATAGTAAATGAAGGAACAGCTGGATAAGGATAAACTCATCAGAAACCATGTAAACTAATGATAACTCATAACAAACATGACAGGAACTGAACTAAATTGGCAAAATGTAAAAAAATATACTTTGACACAGCAAACATAGTAATAACAATATATTATAAAATGGAAAAATACCATGCAGCAAACCCAATGAGTAGTGAAATGCTTCAGTGACTGTAATGAAAGGGGTTTCAGCATTGATTCACCAAGACAGAACTCAACATAAGACTACTTCTCCGTGATTTCTACAACTATCAGAAGCTCCAAGGTGCAAATATGGCATCAGTAGTTATGTGCAGGTCTAAACAGATACTTGAGTGATCCACCTTTGAGTTTGTCCTGGTGTTTAACGAGGGCTGGGATAATAGCATCACGCATCGATTAAACTTCGGCATCATTAAACTGTCTAATGCATTTAATCCCAGCTCAGCAGAAGGACTCTTAAACAATGTCTGCGCTCACCACACACCAGCAACATATATATATATATATATATTTATATATGACTTTTATTTTTCAGATGAACACAAATTAAGATCCAAATCATCGAAACTAAATCCTCTCTCTCCTTATAAGATGAGACGTCCAAAAATGACACTTCAAAAACTACACAAAGTGAATAATATGACAGTAACTCATACAACCCCTGTTAATGAATCAATGTGTTTAACTTGACCGTCGTCTTCACTTTGTATGGTTTCTGAAGTGGTCCTGTTCCCTTGCATTACACGGACTAAAACTCTTTGCTTGTGTTCATCTGAATAAAGTCATAAACATCTGGGACGACATGAGAATCTTAATTTTTGGGTGAACTATCACTTTTAATAACAATGTGACGCAGAGGTTAGAAACATATTCAGACAGAATGCAAGAATGGGCTGAATTAATGAGGAGAGTCATAGAATTAAAACATACAACATTAACGGTTTGAAAGCCACTTTATTTGTGTTGTCTTAGTCTCTGTCTAAAAGGATAATTCATCTTTTAATTGTTTATTTGGGGCATTTTTATTTGGGCTTTTTCTCAGACAATATTGCTACATAATTATTAGTGACTAATTTTATGAATTAATGAGCAAATCATGTAATTATTAAGATTATAAAAATATGAATTGAGTTCAAATTTGTACTCGATGTGTCACATGATGACATTATTAAAACAACTTATCCACTACCTGGTAAGAACATCAAAACATGAATTACAATTAAGTAAACATACAATGTTCAACACTTTTTGGAGATTTGTAACATTTAATAAAACAACAAATAATTCCCATAAAAATATTAATTATATTTACATTTTCATCACTAATTGTATTTGCACTCAATCTTGTGCATTCAGCCAATATATTACACGGCTAATGGCTCTATCAAAACAGAAAGAATAATGAATCAACTTTTTTGGGGAAAGCACAACTTTGTTACCTCAACATGCTTCCTCAGATTTGATGGTGAACTTTTGAAGCCAGACATTTATCTGATGAAAGTCATAACTGAAGTAGGACTGTGTGCTTGATGCATGGAAGCAATGATCATTCGTTCTCATGTTTTTGTAACATTGGAAATATGATTTTCAAAAGATAGGTTGCTGTCTAATATAACACCCAGATTTGTAACTGTAGAGGAAGTAACATTACATCCGTCTAGTTGCAAATTGTGATCCAAGAGATTCTGTGTACTGTTTTTAGGTCCAATAAGTAATATCTCTGTCTTATCTGAATTTAATAGGAGAAAATTATTGATCATCCAATCTTTTATATTTTTAACACACTCTGTTAGCTTAGATAGTTTAGAAGTTTCATCTGGTTTTGTTGAGATATATAGTTGAGTGTCATCAGCATAACAATGGAAACTAATCCTGTATTTTCTAATAATATTACCAAGGGGCAACATGTATAATGAAAATAACAGAGGACCTAGGACAGATCCTTTTGGTACTCCATACTTTACTGGTGATAATTGAGATGACTTCCCATTTAAATAAACAAAGTGGTAGCGATCGACTCTGCTGGGGTGTAGGCCATCAGCACGGAAAAGCCTAGGACACACCCAGAAAAGATTCCAGTTTCTGTTCTTTGCACCATGACAACAAACATTCATTTAAAGCAAACAGTCTGCTGAACCTTTCGTATCCTCGTCGATACGTGGGAAGAGGTCCTGACACGATGATTGTCGCCGCGGGCGATGTGCTGCGTACCGTCTCGATCAGGCTCCTGAAGTCCCTCTTCAGTGTCTCCGTCTGCCGCAGCTTGGTGTCATTAGCCCCCGCGTGAATCACAACAGTTGCAACGCTTTCGTCATCCTTCAGGATCGCGGGTATCTGCACAGAAACATCAAGAACACGAGCACCAGGGAGACAATGAGTGTGCACTTTACCTTCAGCTAACGTAGCACGGACGTGCCGGACGATTGAGTCTCCGATGACCACAGCGTCACGATCAGTCTCGCAGAGAGGGGCGAAGCGGTTCCGGGATGAGATGTCGAAGACCGGAGGGGGAGAAGTCGTCGCCCGGGGCCTGGATCGCGTCTTCCGCTGCTGCACCCAGGGTCCGTGGTTTCCCGGCGCCGGGGTGAAGGCCATCTGTGACGATCGCGTCCCAGGTGCACGGGGCCTGTGCAGAGAAACACACGGAGTAGAGGTGGTGGGAGCGTTAGCAGCGCGTTGCATACTTACCCCGGACTTATGAGCGTCAGCCCGAGATGTTTCCAGCGTTGCTATCCGTTTCCTCAGCTGGGCCTGTTTCCCAAGCAGCTCGCGGATCCGTGTCTCCACGGCCTCCAGCCCCAGCTGCACCGAATGCAGCTCGAACGTGTCCTCACCTGCACACAAAGGTAGACACGAATCCGCCATTTAAGCAAGTAACAGTGAAACAATGTTAAATGTGTGTATGCGTGTGTGAAAAAGCGGTATTAGCTGTGTTAGCGGAACCCGCGCTGGCTTTGCTAACGGGCTATAAGCTAATAGCGGACTTGGGAAATCAAAATAAAACTTGCGATAACAAGCCGCTCTGATTATTCTCGTTGCAGAATGCGATCGGGGATATATTCACACGTTATAGAAACACCAATTATTGTGTATAAAATCGGAATTTAAGATAGAAAATAGACGATAAACAATTGGCTTGGCGGAGATTCAGCTCAGAACACGCGTCAACGACAAACCGGAAGTAAATCAGCATGTTTGCCGTTGCCGTTGCCGTGTATGTGTATATACACATACACCTCCTGTCTCTCTTCACTGGAAATAGAAACATAAATCCAGGACACCATTAACAGAGGCGTTAAAGGTTTACATAGATGAGAGCAGCATCACTATTAATCTGCTGGAAACAAAACTAATGTTTCCTTCATCTAAATAATAACATTAAATATGAAGTATGTACAATATCATCGAGACAGGGCCCAAAGAAAAAATCACACCCATATTATTGCAGTAATAGTTCAACCAGTATATCTTTCATATGATAGACACAGTAATCAAGGCTTGCTAGAATAAACTATTAAAGCCCAAACTCCTTTTTGCTGTCCTTGTTCAATAAGCACTAATTGAGAACACCGAGCTCCAAAACATTCCGGCATATAGTAAGATTATTGCTTACAGATACATTTCAAATGTACAGTCTTAACACTGACATCATTGTGTCATCTAAAATCTATGGATTAAATGTCAATTCACATTTATCTATACTGTTGATATTTTCATTCAGTCTAGTGTTGTCATAAAAGCCAATGTGAGCACATCACAAAAGACCGTTTTAGAGGAACTACTGTATTTATTTTTTGTTGTTGAAGTCAGGAGACAAAAAATGTCTATCTTTTGACCTCATTTGCAAATTTTGCAAATAGATTATGCAAAACAATGCAAAATTACACAGTGCTCCAACCTCACATCACAAAAATGCACCCAGGTGATCTAGTAGAAAGTAATTTAAACGAAGGGGTAATTTTAATAACACCCTCAGGGCTACTGTTTTATAGGCAGCACTGCCTACTGTCATGCTATAATGTAAAGAATATGCATGAAAATGAAGATGAAGATATTGAAAGTCTTTAACTAAACCCACAGGTAATCCAACACACAGGGTAGCATTAACAATACACAAAAAACACAAATGGAACTGAACTTAAGTACACAATATTATTGGACACATCTGAATGAGACTAAATCGAATGAGTAACAATGGCAACTAATTAACTAAGGCAAAGGGTAAAGAAACAAAGAGTCCAAACTAAAAGAAACCACATTTCAGTAATATTCAAATAAATAAAACAATTACGATTACGAAAAACAGCTAACTGGCATCACTTCTGTTGGACCATGAGGCACATTTTATGAGAGAAATGAGCAAAAGCAAGAACCCCTAATCACCAAAAGTCCCTAATGAGAACATTAATTAACTAAGGTCTCTCTCTCTCTTTTTTAATTTTTACTCCAATTAAATTAAAGTGAGGTCTAAAAAGATCCTTAATATGTTTTATAAACAAAAAGGACTGTACGAGCCTGTGAGTTATTGTTTCATGTTATTTGTTTATGTATTGTATATTGTATAACATTTGTTATTTACCCCTAATGATCTCCGTGTTTTTTTTTTTGATGTTGTGTGATTGTTTGAAGGTCACTATAAGGACATCTTGTGGTAAGATATCAATTATTTTAGCAAACAGATTCTTTCTAATGGGCGCAGAGACATGAAAATGCATTTAATATACAAAATACCTCAGTTTAAACAGATTAAAATAAAATGCAATACATACTGTGTGGAAAAAAATGATCAAAATACAAATATAATATTTTGTACTTTGAAAAATTACAAAACACCATTCAATGAAGTATCACTAGACTAAAATGTATCTCAACCTATTGTTAATGCAAGGAACATTTTACGACTCTTACAGTTGCAGTGAGTTTGAAGTATTTACATTTTGCATCTTTGCAGCTTTCTGGAACATGTTATAATAGTTTCTCACAATTTCATGAGAAACCTGCAGGTTGTCCTTTTTCCATTTCCATTTTACGCATCTACGGGTTTTAAGGGATACGACACTGAAACGGTAAATCCAAACCATCAAGCATGTGAAACACACACACAACAACAATATATAAAACTTTGGTAAAACTTCACAATAAGGTTTCAGTTATTAACATTAACTATTTTAATTAACATGAACACAAATTATATAGCATATATCAATGTTAGTTAATGTTAAGTTCAAAACATTCAAATATACAGTTTTATCTGTTAACATTAGTTAATGCACTGTTAATTAACGTAAACATGTTTATTAAAATCAACAAACATTAATAAATGCTGTAAAAATATATTGTTCTTTTTGCAAAAACAAAAGTATTCTCATAGCCACAGTTGAACACCGATGAGCGTGAGTAATTAATTATGTAATATACATTTTTGGGTGAACAATCCCTTTAAGACAGAAATTACTCTGTTTATGATGATATTCACCAAAATGGGCATTAGGACATAATTTTGTGCAGTTTTATCCGTTCATATTCAAGATTAAGGTAAAGAGAACTCAGTTCAGCATGTGGATACTGAATTGATTCCTTTCTTTCACATCTTCTTGTACTTGAAGGTTAAAATTTGCAAGACAAAAGTGCATGGACTTCAAATCATTAACTGTAAACCGAACTGCTGAAAATGTTAGAACACATGAAAAGTTTTGAAGTGTATTGAAAATCATTATTTTTGACAACACTGATATAATGAATCTACTGACAAGTCATCATCAAAATTGTCAGCAAAAGTTATATGGTGTAAATGAACCACTATTACCTTTGTTGTCATTAATTTCAAATTACAAGACATACATGTTTAAAAAAGAATCTACCTTTTCACCTTAACGCAAATACAGTTGCTATGATGTGAACACAGAAATGTAAAACCAATGCAAATTGGTGGAACAACACTGATAGCAGAGATGAGTCACGCACCTGCTGTAATCAGGTGATCTATAGGAAAATCAGTCTGCAGAACACCCTGAGGCTGCTCGATGACATTTCAAATCAGCATTGAAATCTCATCATTACTCAGAAATTGAAACCAAGCAAACAAATGCTTTCTTGTTGTACTGTGAAGCACATCTTATAAGGGAACAGTGCAAAAGCTGTTTGAGCATCTAATAATAATAATAATAATAAAAAACACTTCTAATGAGAAGGTAATTCTATAAGTCTGCTTGAATTTGTCACACAGGCTGCATGAAAACCTGCTCATGTAAAACACATTTGTAACAGGATTTAATATACACACTATACAGAAATCCAAGAGCATTAACAATTCATATAACTCGTTAAATACACTGTACAGCTTACAAATATTTAACGTTTTTGAATCACTGGAACCAAGGAGCACATTTCTTTATGTTTATCAAAATTACCCTTTCCAAAACGTAGTATACTTCAAGTTTATTTTATTAAATATACTTAAGTAAAGTTCAAGTATATTTTAGGTTCAAGGTTCAAGGTTTCTTTATTTGTCACATAGTAAATTATACAGGGTATAATCAAAAGTGAAATGTAGGTCAAATCAGGTCCGCTCAGTGGACAGTGCAAAGAATAAAAAATTATATAAAAGTAACACCACACAAGAGCATATATATAGGTAAAAAAGAAATAAAAAGTAAAATGTGCAGTAGAATAAAGAAAAGTGCAAAACAGTAAGATGTGCAAACAAGTAGGATGTGCAAAAACAGTATATGGGACTTAATAAATAGTACTATAAACAGGAGGGATGAGAGGGATGTGCAAACGTTTTTTTTTGTGTTTTGTGTTTAGGAGCCTGATGGCCTGAGGGAAGAAGCTCCTCCTTAGTCTTTCAGTCTTTGCCATCATGCTCCTGAAGCGCTTGCCAGATGTTAGTAAACAGAAAAGATGGTTACCGGGGTGATTCGAGTCCTTGATGATTTTAGCAGCTCTGCTTTTGCAGCGTTTGAGGTAGATGTCCTGCAGAGAGGGGAGAGCAGACCCTGAGATGCTCTCAGCTAAGCGCACGACTCTCTGTAGAGCTTTACAGTCCTGGTTTGTGGCGTTACCATACCACACTGAGATGCACTGAGTCAGAACACTTTCTATGAAGTGAGTGGGCTTTGTAGGCATTTTTGAATTGGGTGTAGCAGTGATTGAGTGTATTCAGTCCTCTGGTTGGACAGGATATGTGCTGATGAAAGTTAGGGATGACCTTTTTGAGGTTAGCTTTGTTAAAGTCTCCAGCGATGATGCATGCAGCGTCAGGATGTATGTTGATATATCCGCTGAGTTCATCGTGTAGTTTGTCAAAGCCACGCTAGTATCTGCTTGCGGTGGGATGTAAACGGCAGACACGAGGATCGATGTAAATTCCCGGGGCAGATAGAAGGGGCGGCAGATAATGGAGAGATGTTCCAGATGAGGCGAGCAGGAACGCGACAGAATGGAGATATTCCTGGGATCACACCATTTCTTGTTAATGAAGAAACACACTCCACCACCTTTGGTTTTCCTGGCCTCGGCTGTTCTGTCCATCCGTAAAACAGAGAAGTTATCAGACGGTGTTACAGCGGTATCCGTGACCGAGGAAGTGAGCCATGTTTCGGTCAAACAAAGGATGTTACAATCCCTAATGTCTCGTTGGAAACTAATCCTGGCTCTAAGATCGTCCATCTTATTCTCCAAGGATTGGACATTAGCGAGCAGAATACTCGGTAGAGGGGGACTGTGAGCCCTTTTCCTCAGTCTGTTGCGGTTTCCCGCGGTGTTTCTTTCTGCCTCCTGGTATTATTAAGGCGGCCTTTGTCAGCTTCGGTGCTCCGAAGAATCTCCAATGGCCACACTGGATCTGTGTATAAAGTGTCCTGGATCAGGTTAGTGTAACGCTGTCCAATGTCCAAAAGTGTTCTCTTGTTGTACATAATCATTGCAGACGTTACACGTGTAAAAAGAGAGGTAAAAATTGAAAAAAAAACAACATAAAAACACAATATTGAGCGGAGCTAATTCGCAGGCGACTGAACTCAGCAGCGCCACCGGAAGATTTTAAGTATACTTTATGTAGTGACTATACTTTATGTAGTAAGTATACAAATATCAGTGTACTTGTAGTATACATGTGAGTGTACTATTTCAATACTCATTGGGACTAAATTGGCCCACTTTCTAGTATATAAAAGCATAATTTTAAGTATACTTTAAGTAGTAAACGTTGAGTACACAACTAGTTTACATCAAACTTTTTAGCTTGTACTGCAACTATACTAAAAGTGAACTTATAGGTACAGTGCTCAGCGTAAATGAGTACACCCCCTTTGAAAAGTAACATTTTAAACAATACCTCAATGAACACAAAAACCATTTCCAAAATGTTGACAAGACTAAGTTTAATATAACATCTGTTTAACTTATAACATGAAAGTAACGTTAATAATATAACTTAGATTACACATTTTTCAGTTTTACTCAAATTAGGGTGATGCAAAAATTAGTACACCCCACAACAAAAAATACTAATTCTAGTGCTTTGTATGGCCTCCATGATTTTTAATGACAGCACCAAGTCTTCTAGGCATGGAATGAACAAGTTGGCGACATTTTGCCAGATCTATCTTTATCCATTCTTCAAGAATTACCTCTTTTAGAGATTGGATGCTGGATGGAGAGTGATGCTCAACTTGTCTCTTCAGAATTCCCCAAAGGTGTTCGATTGGGTTCAGATCAGGAGACATACTTGGCCACTGAATCACTTTCACCCTGTTCTTCTTCAGAAATCCAACAGTGGCCTTAGATGTGTGTTTAGGATCATCGTCATGTTGGAAAAGTGCACGGTGACCAAGGGCACGGAGTGATGGTAGCATCTTCTCTTTCAGTATAGAGCAGTACATTTGTGAATTCATGATGCCATCAATGAAATGCAGCTCCCCGACACCAGCAGCACTCATGCAGCCCCACATAAGGACACTGCCACCACCATGTTTCACTGTAGGCACCATGCATTTCTCTTTGTATTCCTCTCCTTAGCGACGCCATACAGTTTTGAAGCCATCAGTTCCAAAAACATTTATCTTGGTCTCATCACTCCAGAGTATAGAGTCCCAGTAGTCTTCATCTTTGTCAGCATGGGCCCTGGCAAACTCTAGGCGGGCTTTTTTGTGCCTGGGCTTTAGGAGAGGCTTCTTTCGTGGACGGCACCCATGCATGCCATTCCTCTGCAGCGTACGCCGTATTGTGTCACGGGAAATAGTCACCCCAGTTTGGCTTTCTACTTCTTTAGATAACTGCAGTGAACTTGCATGTCGATTTTCTTCAACCCTTCTCATCAGAAGACGCTCCTGACGAGGTGTTAACTTCTGTGGACGACCTGGACGTCTCTGTGAGATGGTTGCAGATCCATCTTTTTTAAATGTTTGTACCACTTTTGCTACAGTATTCTGACTGATAAGTAAAGCTTTGCTGATCTTCTTGTAGCTTCACCTTTCTTGTGTAAAGAAATTATTTTCTTTCTCAGGTCTTGTGACATTTCTCTTCCATGTGGTGCCATTGCTGACAGCATGAAATGGGAAGGGGTTTTCTTTAAGTAACACCCTTTTATAGTCAACTGTCTGCTGAACACCTGTGTAATGAATAATTAGACTCACCTGTGGTTGAATTCTTGTTAAATTAGACATTTGTAGTCTAAAATTTAGCTTTGCTCCAGAGACTTTCAGTGGGGTGTACTCATTTTTGCATCACCCTAATTTGAGTAAAACTGAACATTTTGTTCTCTAAGTTATATTATTAACCTTACTTTCATGTTATAAGTTAAACAGATGTTATATTAAACTTAGTCTTGTCAACATTTTGGAAAAAACATTTGTGTTCATTGAGATATTGTTTAAAATGTTACTTTTCAAAGGGGGTGTACTCATTTACGTTGAGCACTATATAAATAGTTTTTTTTTTAATATTAATCAATTATTTTACATAGCTATAGAGAACATTTCATGATTATCATAATTTTCAAGATTGCAGTGACCAAAATGTCACAGTTATATAAAGGGCCAGGTGACACTTTATAATTACTTTCATTAACAAGCATTAAATAATGTTTAACTGATCATTACTTAATATATATTCACATATCTAGAAATATGAGATAATGTGCTTGCTAATGTTAAAGCTGCAGTCCATAAGTTGCCTCTTTGTCGCCATCTCTGTTTGAAAACCTGGAATTGCAGCTCTGTGTGGAATTATCTTTCTGGAGCATCGGTGAGCGTTTGAATCTTCTGTAATAGTTGCGTACGAGTCCCTCAGTTGTCCTCGGTGAGAAAATATTGATCTCAAAATCATACAGTCATTGTTGGAAAGGGTTCAAATACACAACAATGCTGGAAAACCAAAGAATTAGTGGGAGCTGAAGTATTTTTCTGAAGAACAGCAGACAGTTTAACTGTTCAGGACAAATGAGGGACTCATGAACAACTATCACTAAACTAATAAACACAGCTGAAGATCATTTAAATAACAACACAGTGTTAAGAACACAAGGGGGTGTAAACTTTTGAACCGGGTCATTTTTATAAATTAAACTATTTTTTTCTCTTGTGGACTACATGTAAACATCTTTTATGTTAAATATCTTATTCAGGTCAGTACTAAATAAACAATAACTGGCATTTTGTATGATCCCTCTTACCTGGTAAAATAATCAATATTTTGCAGATTCTGCATATGTAAACTTTTGACTTTAACTTTATATATGTATGAATGTGTGTATTTATATATATATATATATATATATATATATATATATATATATATATATATACCACTTCAAATAATAATTATATGAATTTATATATATATATATATATATATATTATACAATTACAATTACTATAATAGAAATATAAGTAGGTAGCTGCAAAAGTCTTCAATTCTGTCTCTAAAATTCTTTTACCGTTAACTGCTTTAATTTGGAGCGAGAGATATGGCAGAGTGGCTTCATTGCATTAGATATACTGTATGTCACTTTGCTCAGCTGATTGGTCTAGTTTGGGTTTGCGATCTCTAAACCAGAATAAAACCTGCTCCAGAGAAGCGTAAGTTACCATTAGTGACGAAACCCGCTAAAAACCAACACACCTCATTGAGCCTGAAAGCTCTGGAGTTTGCTCAAACTCAATGTAAACGTTCCTGGGTAAAAACTGAAACCGGCTTCATGCTACAGGCCGCACGAGAGTTTAGTTTCATCACTAAACAAACTCATCTGAATGAACTAGTCAAGGTCTTTGTGTTTAATAACAGTCAGGTGTGTTGAAACTAAACTTTGCAGAAGCAGGATTGAGGAACCTGCTTTACAGACTCAGAGACAAACTTGTTTTGCACACGTCACTCAAACACAGAACCAGGAAACAGGAATCATGTGAGTTCAGGGAAAGAGAAACTGAAGTGTAGTTGAGCTGTTGTGTGTTTGTGTCTCTGTATTCATGCAGTAAACTGGCAGAAGCCAGATTTTTTCTGGAGGAGTTGTGTCTGGATCTCCCGAAGGATCCAGTGACCATCCAGTGTGGACACAGATACTGTAATTCAATTCAAGATTATTTGTATAGCGCTTTTTACGATACAATCGTTAAAAGAAACTTCACAGGAAATTAAGTTTCTAAAATAGATTAATTTTGTAGAAACTCAATATAATTAACTTATGGTAAAATTAGGTTAATTCAGTATAATCGCTGATGGTTGGCATCATCTCTTCTCAGGTGTTCGGTCATCTCGGATCATTTAAGGGTTGGATCCAAACTGAAGCTTGTGTAATTATGGGATGTTAATCCAGAAACAGAGAAATAAATAAAGAGAATTAGCGTAGATGCTGTTCCATCCAGGAATATCCCTGGATGAAATTATCTGTTCAACCCAAGCTAAAGCATAATTATGTGCGTTTGATCAGATATACCTGCAGTACTAGATTATGGGATGCATTATATGAATGCTTGGCTAAATAGATACTGTAGATACTGTACATAATGTAGATGTGCCCATACGGTGTATAATGTGTCGTTGATATTTGAGTATGTCTTTATAGTACACTATGTGTACTGAGTATATGTATGTGTTTTTGCACATTGTCTTCTGTACAGTCTGTAAATATGTACTGTCCATATGTAAATTGATGTTGTTTTTTTGCACTGTCTGTCCATATGTAAATTGCTGTTGTTGTGTTTTTTTTTTTTTTTGCACTGTCTGGAGCACTGTAAATGCTCCAGTGCAGTTTTTTGCACTGTCTGTCCATATGTAAATTGTCTGTTGTTTTTCTGCACTGTCTGGAGCACGCTCATAAGAATTTCACTCACCAAGGCACTTGTGCTGTGGTGATGTGACAATAAAAGTGATTTGATTTGTGATTTAAAGAGATGTGATTTAAACAGAGAGAGTGTGTCTGAACCAGAACGTTATCAGGAAGGCTATTCCAGAGTTTAGGAGCCAGATATGAAAAAGTTCTCCCTCCTTTTGTGGACTTTGCTATCCGAGGTATTACCAAGAGTCCAGAGTTTTGTTCCTTAGGGAGCGGGTTGGATTGTAGCGTGATAGAAGATTAGTTAGGTACGCAGGAGCTAAATCATTTAGGGCCTTATAGGCAAGTAATAATATTTTGTAACTGATACGAAACTTAATAGGTAGCCAGTGCAGAGAAAATTGGAGTGATATGATCATATTTTCTTGACCTGGTAAGGACTCTAGCCGCAGTATTTTGTACTATCTGTAGCTTGTTTAATGAAGATGCAGGACAACCAGCTAGCAGTGCATTACAATAGTCCAGTCCAGAGGTCATGAATGCATCAGAAACACTTAACATGTTCCGTAGCTTGGCAATGTTTCTAAGATGGATGCTGTTTTTGTAACATTGGAAATATGATTTTCAAAAGATAGGTTGCTGTTTAATATAACACCCAGATTTTTGACTGTAGAGGAAGTAACATTACATCCGTCTAGTTGCAAATTGTAATCCAAGAGATTCTGTGTACTGTTTTTAGGTCCAATAAGTAATATATCTGTCTTATCTGAATTTAAAAGGAGAAAATTATTGATCATCCAATCTTTTATATTTTTAACACACTCCGTTAGCTTAGATAGTTTTGTAAGACTGGTGCCAATGTGTCTGGGCCCCCCCCCCCCTCTAGAGGACAAAAGGCCCCCCTGGGAATTCACAAAACTGTCTCTTGCATATGTCATCCAGGACGCAGCACACTGGGGGAATCCACAAAGCTGTCTCTTGCATATGTAACAGTAACATCCAGGGGTGCAGCACACTGGGGGATCCACACCCTGTACTGACGGTCTCATCATTTCCCCCTCCCCTCATCACCTCAAATTCACTGAAAAATCCATGCAATGTAATATGTACAAATAAGTAACCATACATGTTTGATATCTTTTGAAATGTCTCAGTGCGCCTGGTAAAATGGTCTCATTCTCCCAATCATAATGAAAAGCTAAAAGAAGTTCTAAAATCTGAGAAGTATAGTGTACAGCCTGGGAACGTACCCTCCCCCTGATCCCCTACTCAAAACATCTCCTGTATGTAAATAAGTATTCCCGGCCACAGGATCTCCAGAAGCCATTTGGTTGCAAAATTCTAAAGACTAATTATAATGACAAGATACCACCTGGGTACCCACCTGGGTGGGTCTATTGAATTATCTGGGTATATAAGGGAAAGGGACACAAAGCTCTGGGAGTCAGTAAGCTGATTGCCCGCACATGTCACTTGTGTGTAGTTTTTCATTGCCAGGTAGTAATTTCTACAAATTCTTCAATTCCTGAGTTATTGTTATGTTATGGTTAACCGTTGATTCTATTCTTGTAACATTGGAGCTTTGAATTATTGTTTTGATTACCTGGTCAATAAATTGTAACGTTTGATTCTATTCTAACTGCCTCTGAAGAGTGCTTTCTCTCTACTAGATTAGTGGATTCGTATATTTCCGCAAGCCTGCGTCAGTTTTAGCGACGGCTAATATCCGGCATCTTTTAAGTGTGCTTGGGTGTAGGGACGGGCTAATTTCCGTTCAGTGACGGTGAACGCCGTCTGATCAGACTGAATTCGGGTACGTCCACACCTCTGACTTTGATTTAATGTTACTTTAAACAAAGATTTGGCCAATCCAAAGCTATTATGAGTGTAGTATATTGATCTGCTAACATATCTGATAGTGGCCAAAACCCTTTACTGAAGTAAACGATTGAATTCGAGTTCTGAGGGTGCCCCATGAGGGTTATTGATGTCTCTGATTGTGTACGTGTGAATTTACGGCAAATCTTAGATACGTAATCATAATTTACCTCTGACTGATGACCGGGCCTGACGAGATTGTGTCCGTGAGACCTGTGGAAAACAGGACCTCTGAGCGATATAGTTTCCCTATGTCTGGACGGGTAAAGTATTAAAAAGAGCTGATAAGAATAACCGATCTTTCGTTCCTGTTTTAATGATGCACAGATATCATTAAAACCCTTTTCATTTTATGGAGTCAGATGAAATAACGAGACAAAATATATAATAAGAAAAAGTGTTCCATTTTAATGTTCTTGTTGTGTCGTGAAAAGGAAAGACTGTAACACGCAAAGCCCTTCACCCGCGGAACGACTGCCGCCATTGGGTCGAATCGAGGCGGGCCTTACAGTTTCGAAGTTTCATCTGGTTTTGTTGAGATATATAGTTGAGTGTCATCAGCATAACAATGGAAACTAATCCCGTATTTTCTAATAATATTACCAAGGGGCAGCATATATAATGAAAATAATAGAGGACCTAGGACAGATCCTTGTGGTACTCCATACTTTACTGGTGATAATTGAGATGACTCCCCGTTTAAATAAACAAAGTGGTAGCGATCGGACAGGTAGGATCTAAACCATCTTAGAGCCTGCCCTTGAACACCTGTATAGTTTTGTAATCGATCTATCAGTATGTCATGATCTATAGTGTCGAACGCAGCACTAAGATCAAGTAAAACTAGCAACGAGATGCAGCCTTTGTCTGACGCAAGAAGCAAGTCATTTGTAATTTTAACAAGTGCAGTTTCTGTGCTATGGCGGGGCCTGAAACCTGACTGAAATTCTTCATAGATATCATTTTTTTGCAAAAAGGAACACAATTGAGCAGACACTACTTTTTCTAATATTTTCGACATAAACGGAAGATTTGAGATGGGCCTGTAATTTGCCAGTTCACAAGGATCTAATTTTGGTTTCTTAATAAGAGGCTTAATAACTGCCAGCTTAAATGGTTTTGGGACGTGACCTAAAGATAGCGAGGAGTTAATAATATTGAGAAGCGGTCGTTCTGCAACAGGTAACAACTCTTTCAATAGTTTAGTTGGTACAGGATCTAATAAACATGTTGTTGGTTTAGATGCAGTGGTAAGTTTATTTAGCTCATCCTGTCCTATAGTTCTAAAGCACTGCAGTTTTTCTTTGGGTGCGATGAATGATGCTGAAGTACTAGACGCTGTAGAATCTACGTTTGTTATTGTATTTCTGATATTATCTATTTTATCAGTAAAGAAATTCATAAAGTCATTACTATTAAACTGTGAGGGAATATTTAGATCGGGTGACATCTGTTTATTTGTTAATCTAGCCACTGTGCTAAATAAAAACCTTGGATTGTTTTGGTGATTATCTATGAGTTTGCGGATATACTCGGTTCTTGCAGTTTTTAGAGCCTGTCTATATCTGGACATACTGTTTTTCCAGCAATTCTAAAGACTTCCAAGTTCGTTTTTCTCCATTTGCGCTCAAGAATACGAGTTTCTTTCTTGAGAGAATGGATATAAATGTTGTACCATGGCGCAGCACGTTTTTCTCTCACCTTTTTTAATTTGATGGGGGCAACAGTTTCTAACGTATTGGAGAAAATATTTCCCATGTTGCTAGTAATTGTGTCTAGTTCATCTGTATTTATGGGTACACAGAGCAGTTGAGATAAATCAGGCAGGTTATTTGTGAATCTGTCTTTAGTGGCTGGAATAATAATTCTGCCTGGGCGATAACGCGGAGCCATATAGTTAATATCAGTAATATGCAGCATGCACGATACAAGGAAATGGTCAGTAACATCATCACTTTGAGGTATGATATCTATATCAGTAAGATCAATTCCATGCGATATTATTAAATCTAGCGTATGATTAAAACGATGCGTGGGCCCGGTGACATTTTGCTTGACACCAAAAGAGTTTATTAGGTCAGTAAACGCAAGTCCTAACGCATCATTTGTATTATCAACGTGAATGTTAAAATCTCCAACAATTAGTGCTTTATCAACAGTAACCAATAGGTCTGAGAGGAAATCTGCAAATTCTTTTAGAAAATCTGTATATGGCCCTGGCGGTCTATACACAGTAGCCAGAGCAAGCGATAGGACAGATTTATTTTGCTTATCTGACAGTTTAACATTGAGCATAAGTATTTCGAATGAGTCAAACCTGTATCCTGTTTTCTGAGTAACATTGAGAATATCACTATATATTGTTGCGACACCGCCGCCACGACCAGTCTGGCGAGGCTCATGCTTATAACAGTAGCTTGGTGGAGTAGATTCATTTAGACCAAAATAATCATTTGTTTTAAGCCAGGTTTCAGTCAGACAGAGTACATCAAAACTATTATCTGTGATTATTTCATTTACAATAACTGCTTTCGGTGTGAGTGATCGGATATTTAGGAGCCCAAGTTTTAAAAATTGTTTTTGTTCATTTATTTTGCATTTTTCTGGTTTAATCACGATCAGATTTGTTCTAGATCCTGCATTAAATTTATATTTTGAACTCTATATTCGGGGAACAGACACAGTCTGTATAGATTGGACACTGCAAGTACCTTTATCATTTAAGTGGGTAGAACAAAAGTCATCATAGCTGTTATTGGAGAATTGGCTTACTAGTCAGATGGAGCGTAGCGTCCTGGTGATGTTGTCCGACAGGAGTTCCGCACCGACTCTGCTGGGGTGCAGGCCATCAGCACGAAATAGCCTCGGATGCTCCCAGAAAAGATTCCAATTATTAACAAAGAGAATTTTCTGCTCTGTACACCATGAAAACAACCATTCATTTAAAGCAAACAGTCTACTGAACCGTTCGTGTCCTCTTCGATACGTGGGAAGAGGTCCTGACACGATGATCGTCGCCACGGGCGATGTGCTGCGTACCGTCTCGATCAGGCTCCTGAAGTCCCTCTTCAGTGTCTCCGTCTGCCGCAGCTTGGTGTCGTTAGCCCCCGCGTGAATCACAACAGCTGCAACGCTCTCGTCATCCTTCAGGATCGCGGGTATCTGCACAGAAACATCAAGAACACGAGCACCAGGGAGACAATGAGTGTGCACTTTACCTTCAGCTAACGTAGCACGGACATGCCGGACGATTGAGTCTCCGATGACCACAGCGTCACGATCAGTCTCGCAGAGAGGGGCGAAGCTGTTCCGGGATGAGATGTCGAAGACCTGGGGGGGGGGAAAAGTCGTCGCCCGGGGCCTGGATCGCATCTTCCGCTGCTGCACCCAGGGTCCGTGGTTTCCCGGCGCCGGAGTGAAGGCCATCTGTGACGATCGCGTCCCGGGTGCACGGGGCCTGTGCAGAGAAACACACGGAGTAGAGGTGGTGGGAGTGTTAGCAGCGCGCTGCATACTTACCCCGGACTTATGAGCGTCAGCCCGAGATGTTTCCAGCGTTGCTATCCGTTTCCTCAGCTGGGCCTGTTTCCCAAGCAGCTCGCGGATCCGTGTCTCCACGGCCTCCAGCTCCAGCTGCGCCGAATGCAGCTCGAACGTGTCCTCACCTGCACTCAAAGGTAGACACAAATCCGCCATTTAAGCAAGTAACAGTGAAACAATGTTAAATGTGTGTATGCGTGTGTGAAAAAGGGGTATTAGCTGTGTTAGCGGAACCCGCGCTGGCTTTGCTAACGGGCTATAAGCTAATAGCGGACTTGGGAAATCAAAATAAAACTTGCGATAACAAGCCGCTCTGATTATTCTCGTTGCAGAATGCGATCGGGAATATATTCACACGTTATAGAAACACAAATTATTGTGTATAAAATCGGAATTTAAGATAGAAAATAGACGATAAACAATTGGCTTGGCGGAGATTCAGCTCAGAACACGCGTCAACGACAAACCGGAAGTAAATCAGCATGTTTGCCGTTGCCGTGTGTGTGGCAAAATCAAAGTGCATTTCATTTTCAGCACACGATGAAGATATTTGAATGAAATCTGAGAGGTGTCTGTCCCTCCCTCGACAGTTTATGCAAGGATCACTTTGATGCTTACAAAAGATCATAAAGAGATCGTAAAACTAATCTAGAAGAATTGAGCAGAGACTCAATCACATTATATGATGATCAGATCTAACTTAAACATTCGTCAGTTATGGTAAACGGAAGCTGAAGCATTCTTGCTCGATGTGTGAGAACCAACGAGGTTCATCCTTGTGTTACGCAGCATGTTTGAGCTTTTTATAAATGTGAATCAAATGCTAAATTCAAACTGTTCATCAAATAAAGCAAGCATGGCTCTTCAGACAATTTTAATTAAAAACTGCTCGATTAGGATTCAAGGTTTTATTCGTCACATACTCAATTATACAGAATATAATCAGTGGTGAAATGTAAGTCAGGTCAGGTCCGCTCAATGGACAGTGTGAAATATGTAACACAACACAAGAGAATATATATAAATATTTGTAATTCTCATCAATATTCTGATTTGAATTGAGTGAACTGATGAATTTTACTCATAGCCTATAGGTTATATGTTTGTGTATTTGTCAAATATGTTGTTGAACATGTTTGTTTGATAATGTATCTAAAAAAGTAGTTTTTGGTCCAGGTGCATCTCAAAATGTTTATTGCAAATAACACATTATATGAAGTAAATTCAGCTGAAAATAAAGCTGGACCTTAAAGATAACCTTCACTAAAATAAATGTGTGTGACTTCCGTCTCCTGAGTGAACATTCGTGACTCAACTTGTTTACTCTCATTCTTGATCTGCAAAGATCTCTGGTTTGTTTTTGTAAAACTCTAAGAAGCTTTAGCCACTGTTGTGTGTGTGTGTGTGTGTGTGTGTGTGTGTGTGTGTCTGTGTGTGTGTGTGTGTGTGTGTGTGTGTCTGTGTGTGTGCTCTGTGTGTGTGCTCTGTGTGTGTGTGTGTGTGTGTCTCTGTGTGTGTGTCTCTGTGTGTGAGACTCACGTTTCAGAGTGAAGTGCAGCATTGTGTTCATTTATATACATTTATTTGATCAATGGAAAACCGCAAAAATAAAAGCAACATTACTTAACATGTAAAACCAAATAAATTTATATAAATCATTAGTCTTGTAATTTAGGGGTGTCCCTGACAAGGAATTTTCATAATCAAATCAGAATTCTCCAATCTTGCCGATAGTCGACTGATATAATTGCATCTTTCATTCATTCATAGTCGAATCCTATGTTTGGGTGTTGGGCCAAAATACACGACCAAGTGTCAGACATTCAGCAGTAATAATTACTGACGTTAACACACACGGAAAATGTGTAACGCGGACACCTCGCAGACACAAAAGTCATATGTTTTATGTTTTGATTAAAACATTAAACGTCAGCGAAACCCTAAGAATTCACAATTGTTTTTTACAACAGTGCTCTCATTATAACGTTATGAATATGATAGTTATTAAAGTTCTGCATTTCTGTTTTGAGCTGCACGTGCTGAAGATGACCAGTAGAATGAAGCATATGGTCGCAGGTTTTTAATCAATGGGATTTAACATAATTTATCTCATATAGAATAAGATCCATTATTTATACAACATAACGCTAATATTACGACTTATAGTCTATCTTCACAAAATGTCCCGAATGCCGTTGCATTACTAAGAGTCAGTAGTTTGTTACTAAAAGTTTGAACTGTTTTTATATTGCATAACCTTTCAGGCATTATACTGTACAAACTGTACAAGCTGATATTAATCCCAGTTTTCATATCTTCATATTGATAGTCATATTTTCATACTGTTTTTCAAACTATTGTTGTCAGATTTGTCATCAGCTCTCTAAAAGCAGCTGATTATCACTGATCCTGTAATATAACATGATTCAGATTCAGACACATCAGATGTGTGATGAGTCTCTTTATGCTTCATGTGTGAGATTATGAAACACATTATTCATCTTCAGATCAGATCTCTTGCCATACTTGAAACTGAAACTAAACACCTTGAGAATGATTACAGTGAAAAATATACTTGTGCCATCTACTGGACAAACAACCGTTTCCATCTTCAATGTATTACAATAAATATAAAACACTATCAGTGACACATTTTAATTTTTATTCTATTTAATACAAGTGATATTTTCAAAAGATAATTCGGTGAATGTAATTCAGTTTTCAACTCACAAATAATAATGCTGAAACTTATATCAAACAAACTTTTAGCAGCTTTGACAATGAGACTCATTTAATGCATTTATGACTGATATGTGATTTTGACACATATTCGTCAATCAGGAGATGGAGATATGCTTGATATGAAACAATCATCCTCCTCATGATCAGATGAATGCAGAAAGAGTCTCTGGTAAGATCTGGAGAAACAGAGAGATGTTGTGTGTGGAATGAGAGATGAAGCACACGGGAAAGATGAGAATAAAGTCATTCTTCTGTCAGAAACAGCATCAATACACAAAAGCAAAAGCACAGATGAAATGCTGAGTGAATCCTGAACAGAATTGAGTGGAAATGAAAGAGATCTGGATTCTGATCAAACCATTCAAAGCTTCAGAAGAGATGAAAACAGCAGAACTGATCATTAGAGTCACGTTTCACTTCAATAATGACTTTATTCAGATATTTTTGTGATTCTGATGATGGTCTGTAGAGACACGTGACTGTGTTACAGGGTCAAAGGTCAATCTGACTGCATGAAGAGGAATATTGAGTCTGTTTATTGTGTTCATTTGAGAAATGTGTGAGATCTGAGAGGTTTTATTCATTCACATGTATTTGTGGTGCTTCTCACAATACATATAGTTTGAAAGCAGCTTCACAGAACATGAATATTTCTACTTTACTATTAATACTGATCTGGTATCACAGCAGAAATGATTAAACAGATCATGCAGTGTTTCAGCGATGTAATGATGATTGACAGGCTTTTCTATCACAGGTTTATATTACTGTAGTAGTTAAAAAAATAATTTTCATTTAAAATTTAAATCAAATTCAATTTTTTTCTTTATTAGTGCTACTAATTAATCTAAAGACACGGTTTAGTAATGTTTTAAACAGAAATAAATAATCTCAAAGCTGAGCAAAATGTAAAGTTACTCTGCTATTTTCATTATATACTGTATGTTGCCCCTTGGTAATATTATTAGAAAATACGGGATTAGTTTCCATTGTTATGCTGATGACACTCAACTATATATCTCAACAAAACCAGATGAAACTTCTAAACTATCTCTCTCACACGGCAACGGCAAACATGCTGATTTACTTCCGGTTTGTCGTTGACGCGTGTTCTGAGCTGAATCTTCGCCAAGCCAATTGTTTATCATCTATTTTCTATCTTAAATTCCGATTTTATACACAATAATTTGTGTTTCTATAACGTGTGAATATATCCCCGATCGCATTCTGCAACGAGAATAATCAGAGCGGCTTGTTATCGCAAGTTTTATTTTGATTTCCCAAGTCCGCTATTAGCTTATAGCCCGTTAGCAAAGCCAGCGCGGGTTCTGCTAACACAGCTAAAACCCCTTTTTCCCACACGCATACACACGTTTAACATTGTTTCACTGTTACTTGCTTAAATGGCGGATTTGTGTCTACCTTTGTGTGCAGGTGAGGACACGTTCGAGCTGCATTCGGTGCAGCTGGGGCTGGAGGCCGTGGAGACACGGATCCGCGAGCTGCTTGGGAAACAGGCCCAGCTGAGGAAACGGATAGCAACAATGGAAACATCTCGGGCTGATGCTCATAAGTCCGGGGTAAGTATGCAGCGCGCTGCTAACACTCCCACCACCTCTACTCCGTGTGTTTCTCTGCACAGGCCCCGTGCACCCGGGACGCGATCGTCACAGATGGCCTTCACTCCGGCGCCGGGAAACCACGGACCCTGGGTGTAGCAGCGGAAGACGCGATCCAGGCCCCGGGCGACGACTTCTCCCCCCCCGGTCTTCGACATCTCATCCCGGAACCGCTTCGCCCCTCTCTGCGAGACTGATCGTGACGCTGTGGTCATCGGAGACTCAATCGTCCGGCATGTCCGTGCTACGTTAGCTGAAGGTAAAGTGCACACTCATTGTCTCCCTGGTGCTCGTGTTCTTGATGTTTCTGTGCAGATACCCGCGATCCTGAAGGATGACGAGAGCGTTGCAGCTGTTGTGATTCACGCGGGGGCTAACGACACCAAGCTGCGGCAGATGGAGACACTGAAGAGGGACTTCAGGAGCCTGATCGAGACGGTACGCAGCACATCGCCAGCGACGACGATCATCGTGTCAGGACCTCTTCCCACGTATCGAAGAGGACACGAACGGTTCAGTAGACTGTTTGCTTTAAATGAATGGTTGTTTTCATGGTGTACCGAGCAGAAAATTGTCTTTTTCAATAATTGGAATCTTTTCTGGGAGCGTCCTAGGCTATTTCGTGCTGATGGCCTGCACCCCAGCAGAGTCGGTGCGGAACTCCTGTCGGACAACATCACCAGAACGCTACGCTCCATCTGACTAGTAAGCCAATTCTCCAATAACAGCTATGATGACTTTTGTTCTACCCACTTAAAAGATAAAGGTACTTGTAGTGTCCAATCTATACAGACTGTGTCTGTTCCCCGAATATTGAGTTCAAAATATAAATTTAATGCAGGATCTAGAACAAATCTGATCGTGATTAAACCAGAAAAATGCAAAATAAATGAACAAAAACAATTTTTAAAACTTGGGCTCCTAAATATCCGTTCACTTACACCGAAAGCAGTTATTGTAAATGAAATAATCACAGATAATAGTTTTGATGTACTCTGTCTGACTGAAACCTGGCTTAAAACAAATGATTATTTTGGTCTAAATGAATCTACTCCACCAAGCTACTGTTATAAGCATGAGCCTCGCCAGACTGGTCGTGGCGGCGGTGTCGCAACAATATATAGTGATATTCTCAATGTTACTCAGAAAACAGGATACAGGTTTGACTCATTCGAAATACTTATGCTTAATGTTAAACTGTCAGATAAGCAAAATAAATCTGTCCTATCGCTTGCTCTGGCTACTGTGTATAGACCGCCAGGGCCATATACAGATTTTCTAAAAGAATTTGCAGATTTCCTCTCAGACCTATTGGTTACTGTTGATAAAGCACTAATTGTTGGAGATTTTAACATTCACGTTGATAATACAAATGATGCATTAGGACTTGCGTTTACTGACCTAATAAACTCTTTTGGTGTCAAGCAAAATGTCACCGGGCCCACGCATCGTTTTAATCATACGCTAGATTTAATAATATCGCATGGAATTGATCTAACTGATATAGATATCATACCTCAAAGTGATGATGTTACTGACCATTTCCTTGTATCGTGCATGCTGCATATTACTGATATTAACTATATGGCTCCGCGTTATCGCCCAGGCAGAATTATTATTCCAGCCACTAAAGACAGATTCACAAATAACCTGCCTGATTTATCTCAACTGCTCTGTGTACCCATAAATACAGATGAACTAGACACAATTACTAGCAACATGGGAACTATTTTCTCCAATACGTTAGAAACTGTTGCACCCATCAAATTAAAAAAGGTTAGAGAAAAACGTGCTGCGCCATGGTACAACAGTTATACCCATTCTCTCAAGAAAGATACTCGTATTCTTGAGCGCAAATGGAGAAAAAGTAACTTGGAAGTCTTTAGAATTGCGTGGAAAAACAGTATGTCCAGATATAGACAGGCTCTAAAAACTGCAAGAACCGAGTATATCCGCAAACTCATAGATAATCACCAAAACAATCCAAGGTTTTTATTTAGCACAGTGGCTAGATTAACAAATAAACAGATGTCACCTGATCTAAATATTCCCTCACAGTTTAATAGTAATGACTTTATGAATTTCTTTACTGATAAAATAGATAATATCAGAAATACAATAACAAACGTAGATTCTACAGCGTCTAGTACTTCAGCATCATTCATCGCACCCAAAGAAAAACTGCAGTGCTTTAGAACTATAGGACAGGATGAGCTAAATAAACTTATCACTGCATCTAAACCAACAACATGTTTATTAGATCCTGTACCAACTAAACTATTGAAAGAGTTGTTACCTGTTGCAGAACAACCGCTTCTCAATATTATTAACTCCTCGCTATCTTTAGGTCACGTCCCAAAACCATTTAAGCTGGCAGTTATTAAGCCTCTTATTAAGAAACCAAAATTAGATCCTTGTGAACTGGCAAATTACAGGCCCATTTCAAATCTTCCGTTTATGTCGAAAATATTAGAAAAAGTAGTGTCTGCTCAATTGTGTTCCTTTTTGCAAAAAAATGATATCTATGAAGAATTTCAGTCAGGTTTCAGGCCCCGCCATAGCACAGAAACTGCACTCGTTAAAATTACAAATGACTTGCTTCTTGCGTCAGACAAAGGCTGTATCTCGTTGCTAGTTTTACTTGATCTTAGTGCTGCGTTCGACACTATAGATCATGACATACTGATAGATCGATTACAAAACTGTACAGGTATTCAAGGGCAGGCTCTAAGATGGTTTAGATCCTACCTGTCCGATCGCTACCACTTTGTTTATTTAAACGGGGAGTCATCTCAATTATCACCAGTAAAGTATGGAGTACCACAAGGATCTGTCCTAGGTCCTCTATTATTTTCATTATATATGCTGCCCCTTGGTAATATTATTAGAAAATACGGGATTAGTTTCCATTGTTATGCTGATGACACTCAACTATATATCTCAACAAAACCAGATGAAACTTCGAAACTATCTAAGCTAACAGAGTGTGTTAAAAATATAAAAGATTGGATGACCAGTAATTTTCTTCTATTAAATTCAGATAAGACCGAGATATTACTTGTTGGACCTAAAAACAGTACACAGAATCTCTTGGATTACAATTTGCAACTAGACGGATGTACTGTTACTTCCTCTACAGTTAAAAATCTGGGTGTTATATTAGACCTTCTCGTTTGGCTGTCAACAGAGGTAGTCGCTTTGATTTCACTCCCCGCCCTACCCTTTTTTTCCTCCCTGCTGGCTTCTGCTGTCTCGTCTCATCTATTGAAGAGACTCCTTCTGCACGGCTCTCCAAACTAGAAAATTATGGATTTGATCAACTGGTCTCTCAGCGCGATTGACACCATCTTCTCAACGAGAAGTCTGGGTTCTGGGGAACCTGTTTGTCCTGACGGGACGTTCGCGGCCGGATATACGAGGGATGCGTGGGAGAAGTGGCAAATCGTATGTCTGGCGGCTCTGTCCGTGGAGGACGCTGAGGATATCTACCTTTTCGGCATCATGATAACAGGTATTCTGCTGTTTGGATTAGGCTTTACCCTGGGTTATCGAAAAATTCAGAAGACGGGAACAGCTGTTCAAAGTCTCACAAGGCTGCCCGTTTTGATTGAAGCTGTGGGAAGAGCGGTCAGCAATGAGACTGAGACTATAAACCGGAATATGGATACCATCATGATGAAACTCGCTGCTTTGGAAGTGAAATTTGGTGATTTCAGAGATCAGAATGGACAAAGAGAATGAGCTGTGGAAATTTTGCAGCTGTTCGCCCCAAAAGTCATAACAACTTAATCTTATCTTTCTGGCTCCCCGTACCAGCGCCTTGGCCAAGGCCGTCTGGTTTCACCACCCTGAGAGAGCGATGCAGTGAAGACTCTCTTGCTCCCTTCCCCCCATTACAGACATTACTCCCCTCCCCCATTCAACTGCCTCTGAAAATGCTTTGTACCGCCACTAGGGCGAGCAGGTCTGAGACCGGCGCCACAATGGCACTGGACCGGATGGCTGCTTGCCAGAGCTGGATATGTTCCCCATGTTGCAATGTCATGTGTTTTATGGTATATGTGCTTTTGTGCTGAGGTGTTTTTTTTTCTGTTCTCAGACTGTACTCCAAATGGAGCATAGTCTGGGGGTTAAAAAATTTTTTTTCCTCCTCTCTCTCCTCATGTAAAAAGCTGTATTTTCTAAAATACCCTGTCTCCTGTTCTGTCTACCCCGTTGTCATATGTATGTTGTGTATGTATGGACAGGTTGATGGCTAATTTCGCTGGTACTTGTACTAGTGACAATAAAGGGCTACTACTACTAGACAGCAACCTATCTTTTGAAAATCATATTTCCAATGTTACAAAAACAGCATTCTTCCATCTTAGAAACATTTCCAAGCTACGGAACATGTTAAGTGTTTCTGATGCAGAAAAGTTAGTTCATGCATTCATGACCTCTAGACTGGACTATTGTAATGCACTGCTAGGTGGTTGTCCTGCATCTTCAATAAACAAGCTACAGATAGTACAAAATGCTGCGGCTAGAGTCCTTACCAGGTCAAGAAAATATGACCATATTACTCCAATTTTACAGTCTCTGCACTGGCTACCTATTAAGTTTCGTATCAGTTACAAAATATTATTACTTGCCTATAAGGCCCTAAATGATTTAGCTCCTGCGTACCTAACTAATCTTTTATCACGCTACAATCCAACCCGCTCCCTTAGGTCGCAAAACTCTGGACTCTTGGTAGTACCTAGGATAGCAAAGTCCACCAAAGGAGGTAGAACTTTTTCATATATGGCTCCTAAACTCTGGAATAGCCTTCCTGAAAACGTTCGGGGTTCAGACACACTCTCTCTGTTTAAATCTAGATTAAAGACGCATCTCTTTAGCCAAGCATTCATATAATGCATCTCACAATCTTGTACTGCCAGTCCATCTGAACACATGCACATTATTATGCTTTAGCTTGGGTTATACTGATAATTTCATCCAGGGTTATTCCTGGATGGAGCCGCTGCTACGCTAATTGTCTTACTGTTTCTATGTTACTGCCACGGGATTAACATCCCGTGGTAGTTAGGAATTACACAAGCCTCAGTCTGGATCCTACCCTTAAACGATAGAGATGACCGAACACCTGAGAAGAGACGATGACAACCCCTCCGAGGACCTCCGAGATGAGCCCCAGAGACAGATCTCCAGTGAGGACCTCGTCACCTAGACATCCATCGGGGAAAGACCCCTGGAACCAGTGGACCACTTACACTCTGACTTTGCTGCAGCTGGAACAAACTACTGATTTGTCTGGCCGGAGGGGAACTGGCCCCCCGACTGAGCCTGGTTTCTCCCAAGGTTTTTTCTCCATTCTGTCACCGATGGAGTTTTCGTTCCTTGCCGCTGTCGCCTCTGGCTTGCTCAGTTGGGGACACTTCATTTCCAGCACAATCATCGACTTGATTGCACAGATATTATTTAAAGTGAACTAAGCTGGACAATGCCACTACTAAATTCAATAATGAAATGCATTCAGCTGAAAATTGAGTGTTAAATCCTGTCATTTTACATTATTGACAAATTTGCCTATTTTGATATTGTGCAGTGCTTTGTTACAATTTGTATTGTTAAAGGCGCTATATAAATAAAGGTGACTTGACTTGACTTGACTCACAGCTATTCACAGCAGTTATCCAGCGTGAAGTCTGCTGACTGCCTTTACCGCGGTAACATACCGCACTTCAGCACCGTTCACGTCAGGGATGTTCTGGGCAAACCACTTAACTAGAGAAACCTAATGTTTATGCTTATGTGAAATTAGTTTCTATGCTAATTAAACCATGCATGAGTTTTGCTCCGAGTTTATTACTATGACAAATTAATAATTTCTACAGATATTTAGAAATATTAAAATGCATTAAAGGCTGTAATTGTAAAGTTGTCACAGTCAAATAACATTATAGGTTATGCGTGGACATTTAGTAACATTAAATATACATATATGCACATTTAGACACAAATACAAGGTGTTTTATGTATTAAAACATATAATAAAAGTACATAAGAATACACTTGCTTGACGAAGTAACCTTTGAAATCACTACATGTATAGTTTTAACTTATGCAAGTGACCATATGTAGCTTTATTTAATGCTTCTTGCAATACAGATTGTTTCAAAGCAGCTTTATAGAAATTCATATTGTTTATTTTTACTGTTAATGTGTTCATAAGATGATTAGTCTCTCAGCTGTAATGCTAATAATGACCTGTAGAGAGCGAAGTCATACCGTAAATATTTATTTACAGCACAAGAACCAGTGACAATAAAAAAAACATCCAACAAAGTAGAAAAGCACCAAGATGAACATGGAATATATATATAAACAACAACGCAAGAATCAAGACAAACAGGTAGCAGATAAATAATGCACTAAAATTTAAATTATCTTTTTTTATAATATTCAAAGCTCTGTCACTGGTTCTCAAACTAATCTCATTAAATAAGAACACATTTAATTTTATTTTCCATGTATCGTTTTGAATATTTGCTGAAAATGTTAATGCATCTTTGCACATGTGTATATATATATATATATATATATATATATAAGACTTGTGTTCACATTAGCAGTTCAGTATTTGTACACTAGCATCCTCTAGCAATTCTTGTAAATAAACCGCAATACAATTTTCAGAGCAAAGTGGGTAGAAGACAAAAATATAAAACAAAAAATGTTATGTACAGTTTCTAGCTGTCCCAATCCCAGCTGAACACCTCTGGTGTGACTTTAAATGAGCCAAAAACTCATCACCAAACACCACTTTCTTACACTTCAAAACTGTTGCCACAGAGGTGGAAACACAATTTTTAAGTACATGAATTTCTTTGTTGGCACAGTTTGGAAGTGCCTTTTTCTCTTCTAAAGAAGGGGTGCCAGTACTTTTGTCCATATAATGAATGTACAAGTCATTAGTGTTTGGTGATGAGTTTGTGGCTCATTTAAAGTCACACCAGAGGTGTTCAGCTGCTTACTAAAGTATTATTAGAAGGGGTGCCAATACTTTTGGCAATATAGTGTATCTTTATTGCACAATGGGGGGAACATTTAACTGTTCATAAGGTAGATTGCCTGGGGGAAGAAACTGTTCTTGTGCCTTGCTCTCCTGATATTTGAGACTCTGAAGCGCCGGCCAGATGGAAAAAGTAAAAAAAAAAAAGCAGATGGCTTGGATGTGAGGGATACAGAGTGACTTTCTCACTTTGGATGTATACAGTTCTTGGAGGGTGGGGACTGATAATCCGTAACGCAGTCCGAATCATTCTCTGTAGTTTTCTGATGTCTGATTTTGTAGCTGAGCTGAACCAGACAACCTTTGTTAGGAGTCAATGTGAGTGTCCCACTTCATATTCTGAGAGATGGTGGTTCCCAGGAATCCGAATGACTGCTGCCACAGTGCTGTCCATGATAATGAGTGCGGGGAGAGCAAGGGGTTTATCCAGAAGTCCACGATCATCTCCTCAGTTTTGTGTGTTGAGCTTCAGGTTGTTAAGACTGCACCAGACAGCCAGCTCCTTAACCTCCTGTCTGTAAGTAGACTCGACACCGTCCTGGATGAGGCCGATCAGTGTGGTGTCTTCTGCAATCTTCAGGAGCTGGACGGAGGGGTCTTTAGATGTGCACAGGGAGAAGAGCAGTGGGGAGAGGACGCAACCTTGAGGGGCACCAGTGTTGGTGGAGTGTATTGGATTGGACTGGATTTCCCCAGTCTCACTAGCTGTTGCCTATCGGTCTGAAAGCTGGTGATCCATTTACAGATAGAGCTAGGGACAGAGAGCTGGGTTAGTTTGGTCTGGAGGAGTATTGGGATGATGGTGTTGAAGGCCGAACTGAAGTCCACAAACAGGATCCTCACATAAGTCTTTGATTTGTCCAGATGCTGAAGGATGAAATGCAGTCCCATGTTGACTGCATCATACACAGACCTGTTTGCTCGGTTAGAAAATGGCAGGGTGTCCAGTTAGGGTCCAGTGATGTCCTTCAGATAAACCAGAACCAGTTTTTCAAATGCGTGCATGAGGACAGACGTTAGAGCCACAGGACTGTAGTCATGAAGTCCTGTTATCTTGGGTTTCTTTGGAACAGGGATGATGGTGGAGCGTTTGAAGCATGAAGGGACTCCGCACAGTTCCAGAGATCTTTTGAAGATCTGTGTGAAGATGGGGGCCAGCTGGTCAGCACAGGTTTTCAGACAGGCTGGTGAAACACCACCTGGGCCTGGAGCCTTCCTTCTCTTGTTCTTTCTGAAGACCTGGCGCACATCATCTTCACTGATCTGAAGTGCAGTTGTGGGGGAGAGGGGGGTTGCTGGAGGTTTTAACGGTTAAGTAAGGAGATGGTCAGACCGGGTGTGGGGGGTTTCAAACCTACAGTAAAACTCATTCAGTTTTCAGCAAGTTGTTGATTCACCTCAGTGCTGGGGGAGGGTGTCTTGTAGTTGGTGATGGCTTTCAGACCTTTCCACACTGAAGCTGGGTCATTGGAAGTGAACGGATCTTCCAACTTTTAAGCAAAGCTCCTCGTAGCTTATTCAGTGTGTTCCTGGCCTGATTATACAATACCTTATCTCCATTTTTGTAGGCATCCTCTTTGGCCTTACGAAGATGTCTGAGAAATACAAAAGAAGCTAAATGGGAAAGAGTCAGCAAGGTCTTACATACTGAACAAGTGCTACTCCTGAGGAACCATCCTACAGAGAGTGCATATTCCTGAACACAACACACTCTTTATTCTAGCTAATCATCAATTAACATGGGGGGGGGGGGCAGATCAAAAACTTACATCTCTTACATGGCCTAGACATATTTTCTTCAGCTATGCATGCATTTCAACCTTTCATTACCTATAATAGGGGCGCTTTAACAGTCTTGGAGAACTGCTCATCACCCTTTTATCCAATGCGACATTTTTTTTATTAGTGTAAAGAGACATGCTCCGAAATGGGTCACTGTGACTAGAGTGCAAAACAAAAGGGTGTTGTTATACACTACCACTGAGACATTTTAACCAAAGAAGACCCTAAAGAATCATACCAACTTGTGAAAAATGTGTATCTGATGTCCCCTTTAATTATTTTGCGTGACCCCAGCCTAGGGACTAAAACTTGTTTTATCTGATAAATGATGATGGACATACAAAAAATATTGTTGTCCTTGGTTTAAAAAATTGTTGTGGGTATATATCAAGTGAGCCGCACCGGCGCCTCTATCCCTCCTGCCGTGAGCGTGCTTCTACACTCCACACAGACACTTCAGTAGCACACAGTTTTCAAACATTAGATTAAGCTGCCCATCTCGTAGATGAAAAGCCATACATGAGTCAGACCAGTTGTTAACAAACTGTTTGTCACAGATTGCGTGACTTCACCACTTCCACAGGAAGTCACGGGACTATAACCACTTTGCCATTTCCTGTGGAATTTTTTTTTCTGCACTATAAAAAATGACCCAATTTTGATGGTACAAAAACCTGGTAAATGGTTAACGGTAAACTGACCTTCCCGGAATTTCCTGCGTTGCATTTCAAATTTAGTTTGAATTTGATGTTTTTTCTTTGAAATAACTTTCTTCTTAGTTTTTTTTACTAGTTATGTTTATTAGGGTTGTATGTTACATCTAATGTTGTTAAATTAATGTTTATTGCATATTTCAGTTTATTGATTGTCACCATGATGGTGTTAAGTGCTTTGTGCACTTTCTATATATGTTATTATTTAAAAGCTGCTTTGGTTAATCATGTGACTTTCTCATCACCTCCTGCATTTGGTGCTTCTCAGTGTATTTCAAAGGTAAAAAACAGATTTCAGTACTTCAATAGGTTGGTATATTAACATTATATCAGTTAATGAAATTACGGTATTTAACTGTAAATCGAAGTTAAAACCTAAAATATTGTTTACGGTAGAATTCCAGCGACCTTAACAACTCTTTTTATAGTGTGCAGCTATACAAAATGTTGGCCGACCAAGCCTTCGACTTCTTGTCGACTAATGGTTATTTGACTATTGGGGGGGCAGCCCAAGTAAAATGTATGTATGTTTGTGAAAGAAGAGTATGTGACCCTGGATAACAAAACTAAAAGTTGAATAAATGATCTTATCCTTGATGTGTGGTTTGTTAGGATATATTTAGCTGAGATATTTGCCATTATATTACTTGAAATATCAGGGAGAAGCCTACTTTCTTACTTTGTTTTAATTTGAATGATTAGAGCTTACAGCTCATGAAAGTCAAAAATGCAGTATCTCAAAATATTACAATATTTATATTTGAGTTTCATTAAATGACCATCCATACAGTATAAATTCTGTGTGTCTCTTATTCTTTGAAACTACAATAATGAGGAAGACTGCTGACTTGGCAATGGTTAAGAAACAATCATGAGCCACGTTTTCCATAGTATTTTATTTGAAAAAATGTCAGATCACAATGTCACCATACAAAAAATCTGGACACAAATGCAAAGAAAATACAAGCTGTGTGTTCAGTACAGTGTGTCTGATGGAGCCGCTGGGTTCAGTGCAGGAGAATGAAGAAGAGCAGAGAACCGCAGAGGAACAAGCTCTGAGTGACACTTTTAGCACCGTTACACAGGTTCCCCTCACAACACGAGAAGCTCCCAACATTAGGGACAGATGTTGTTGCAGTGGCATCACAAATAGATTGAGAAGCACAGCCTTTTGTAACCACTGACTGCCCTCCGTTACTCGCTGATGAAAATAAAGAAAACACAGGTTTATCTAAGCTGGAAATTTTATCTGTATCAAATGCTCAAACATAAGAACAATATAAATAATGACTTCTTTCTTTTCCAGATCCTCACCTGTTACTTTAATGCAGCGGGTATCACTTCCCGAACATTTTAATATGTTTGAGCAGCTCTGTCCATCACAAAAGTAACACGTATTTCCGTTGGGAACATTAGAGGGATCTACAGGACGAAAACATGTATTGTTTTATCTCCTGTTAAGAATATAACATCTCACTTCATTAGCTGCACCATTCAGTCAATTCACAGCTGGAAAGCCACACACTGTATTGTATTTTTAGATGTGAAATGTGTGTTGGACGCAATAATTTTATTGTATTTGGTCCGTAAAGCACAATACCTGGAGCATCCTGGGCGTTACACTTGTCTGTGTTGCAGCACGCTAAAGATGACTTTCCAACGCCGAAGTCCATAGACCCGCTTACACAGTCAGCAGCACAGCTTTTAACCTTCACTTTAGCAGTAATGCCACCTAAGAACGGGAGTTATTCAGAAAATACACATTGTTTTGATGGTAAATATATTTGTAAATGTCAAAAATTGCATTTTATTATTTCAAATATTGATTCAGATTTAATGCAAATTATTCTATTAAGCATAACAATTAAATAGCTGAAATATAAATAGAATATTCCATGAGTGCAATTATAAATTCTGTGAGAAGTTACATTTACAGCAGCACCAGTAAAGAAAAAAAGCCCACCAGCATTCAAATTAGTCAAATATAACAGGGATTTTCAATTCCTCATATCGGACTTACCAGCTTGTGCCACTGTTGTTACACTCATGCACTTGGAAGCTCCACTGGGACAGGCTTTTACAGTTTGATCTGCACAAGAACCCGTACACTCATAACAGCTGAAAGAGTGTCCTTTAGTGATAAAACAGAGAGAGAGAGAGACATAAATGATCTGTATTTGTACTCAATTACATTACAAGCAATGTTTGTCTTTTGTACCTGCAGTGAAAAGAACGAAGAGAAGAAAAACTGTGATTTGCAGATCCATCTTTGATCAGGAGGTGAATGAAATAACGTTCCTCTTTCAACACCTATATAGCTTTTCAAATGGGAGGGTCTTTATGTAGAAACGAAAGACATTTCTAGAAACTGAAGCTTCAGCTTGCATAATTTACCTGGCAGTAAAGGGAGGTTTAAATTAAAACAATTACAAGGATTGTAAAGGACTTCTTAAACCCAACCGTCTTAAAGAGACAGTTCACATAAAAATGACCATTCTGTTATTAGTCGTGCATCCTCGTGTAATTTCCAAACCTGCTTAACTTATACTCTGCGGAAAGCAGGAAAGATATTTCCTGTCTGTGTGTTTTGTGTGTCTGTGCTTTTCCTTTATCCATAAAGTCTGTTCAATGTTGTTTGAGCCCCAACATTATTTAAAGCATCTATTTGTGTTCTGCAGCAGAAAGTATGTCATACACACTTTGTCGAGTGCTTTATGTATTTGACCCTTATGACTTGTTTTGTGCACTCTCTCTCTCTCTCTCTCTCTCTTTCTCTCTCTCTCTCTCTCTCTCTTTCTCTCTCTCTCTCTCTCTCTCTCTCTCTCTCTCTCTCTCTTTCTCTCTCTCTCTCTCTCTCTCTCTCTATTTCTCTCTCTCCCTCTCTCTCTCTCTCTCTCACTCACTCACTCACTCACTCACTCACTCACTCACTCCCACACACGCACGCTGAACCATAAGTTTCATTTTCTCTGAAATCACAAATTCTATGCTAACAGTGTTTCTTAATCTCTATGTTTCTTAAGCTTTTAGATATACTATAAGATCTGTATCTAATCTGCCAACCTACTCTCAGAAATAAAAGTGCAACAATTGTACTTTTATGGCTATAACACCTTTATGGCTATAACACCTTTATGGCTATAGCAGCTGCGTAGTACCCTCAAAACAACATCTTCGTACCTTATTTACCACTGTAGGCTTCATAGTAGTACCTCATGGGTACGTTCCACTAGGTACATACGGGTACAAAGGTGTTCCTTTAAGGGGACACATTTAATAAAATATATTTTATAAGTTATAATCAGCGGTATAAATCGGCAACATTTAAACAAAATCGTACGTTAGTTTAAATAACCTCAATTAACTGTAGCATCTGGACCAATCAGACACAATTTTTTGTTATATTTAACTAATACTCAACAAGCCAACTATGATGATCTATGGACCCTTCCCCGAAATGCGGCTAACGCCTCACAAAGGCAGAACAGGCCTCTGGATCCATGGCAGGCAATGCTGATAACACTGGATACGTCTTCTATGTTTGCTTACGCTTTGATTTGAACGGAAACTGCGTATCGGTATGCAGCGTACGCAGTTTGCGTCCAGCAGATATTCGATGACAATACCGGGGGGGGGGGGAGTCACGTCAACCCACGAAGTTGAAAAACATCCCGCGGCAATAGAGGATAAAATAGCCCAATTCCACGTTGAAATTGTGGATTTGGCAACACTTGCACCGCGCCGTCATATTTATAGCGAAATCTGCTGCAGAAGCCAGCAAAATTATGCACAGGCAATATGAAAAGATAAAGACAAGGATGTGACAAAAGACATATGAGACCTCATGTTTTGCTTGTGGAGTTATCACTGTAATACATATGACTTCTGGTACATCACTGTACTTCCACTGATTACTTCTCGCTACTATCTTCAGGGTGCGAACTATGGGGGAGCTCGGCTCCTCTTAATAAGACATGGGCTTCCCTGAAAATGGGATTTATGAACATATGGGGGGGTCTCAAAAAATATTGACAATGTGTTATTTTGACATGCAATTTCAGTTTTGTGTAATGTGATCATTGTGGATTATTGTGTGTAAAATTGCACAAAAAACATAAATTCATGCATGACGGCAATTTAAACCTAATTAACTTCAATGAAGATAACTACACATGCTATTCTTGTCATGATCATCAAGGTGTGGTGTGGTGTGTGTGTGTGTGTGTGTGTGTGTTGGGGGGGGACTCTCGATGTCTTAGGCCTAATTGAACAGAGGAATTATGGTATTCTTCTGTAGCCTGACGAGTAAGTTTAATCGTTGTTCATGTGAACTCAAAGACAGCCTGATGCTTGGTGCTTGATGCTTCACCTATCAATTCATGTCGATAACGTATAATAGGGTAAACCCTGTATAGTGATTTATCCTATATAGTGCTTGCATAAAGCAAGTTGTCCATACACTTGTAGCTCTTATGTATCTTTGTAAGTCATTGCAAGTCCATCCCACAACCCCCCCATTATAAAAAAGTGGGCTGCCCTAAAGTCCGCGGTATACTTCGAACACTGACTCGATACATCTTTATATCTTTGGGTGTCTAAAATCTTTAAAATGTCTAAATTATGACGAATGTTGGTCTACAGTGATGTAAAAGCATGAAATCCGACATGACCGTTCACATTGCGGTCGCATTGCAAAACATCTGACATGGATCGGATTTAGCACCACATGTGGAAGTGGCACAAATCAGAATTGAAAAGATCAGATTCCATGCAGCTTGTGCTGTTCACACGGTCATGATAAAAACAGGTCTGAGTCACTGTGTGAGAAAAATAATCCGATTTGGGCAACATTTGCCTGCAGTGTGAACATAGTGTTTGAAACCACACATTTACTGTGATTACACTACTAATATGATTCACAAGTCCATCATAGCTCTGGTTAAACTGGTTCTTTACAACTGCAATAACCGTTCTACACTTGTTCTGGCACGTTTAACTTCATATTTATCTCTCTCTCTGTCTCGTTTATGTTTATTGAATTCAGCACATGTTATTTAATACAAGTGACATTCAGGATAATTCAATGAATGTCATTAAGTTATTACATTTATAAAAAAAACACATTTTGAGCAACTTGCTCAATCAGATACAGTTTTATATATATATATGTATATATATATATATATATATATGTAAACTGTATAATGAATCTGGTCTGTGTTATAAAACGTATTTAGGCTATTTATATATTTATATAATATTTATAGACAGTTTAATAATTCTGGGTTGTTGTATTGAGTCAGATCATGACAAGCACGTAAACGCACAAATACTTATGTATTTACAGCACGTAAACGTACAAATACTTACGTATTTACAGCACGTAAATGTACAAATACTTACGTATTTACAGCATTTAAACTCACAAATACTTGCATATTTACAGCATGTAAACGTCCAAATACATACATATTTACAGAATTTAAATGCACAAATACTTGCGTATTTACAGCACGTAAATGTACAAATATTTATGTATTTACAGCACGTAAACGTACAAATATTTATGTATTTACAGCACGTAAACGTACAAATACTTATGTATTCACAGCACATAAACGCACAAATACTTAGGTATTTACAGCACGTAAACGTACAAATACTTACGTATTTACATCATGCAAACGCAAAAATACTTACGTATTTACAGCACGTAAACGTACAAATACTTACATATTTACAGCACATAAACGTACAAATACTTACATATTTACAGCACGTAAATGTAATGCCAAACCAGCAGAGGGAGCCCTCACCCGAGTACTGACTGTGCTCCACTCCCTCTACTTCTACACTCATTTCCTGTTTGTAGCATATATAAGCATGCTAGCCGTTTGGTCCTGTGCGAAGTATTGCCAGTTTACCTGCCTTACCGAGCGTTATTTCCTGATCTTCTCTGCCTGACTACTGTGTATGATTCTGCCTAGCTCTCTGTTTATTGATTACCTGGATTCTCCCCTTGTTTTGGTTACCTGATCGGACTGATGTTTTTGCCTAGACCTGTTGCCTGCCTACTCACTCTTGCCTTTTGGATATCCCCTTTGTATGTTGACAGATCCGACTGCTACTCTGGTTTTGACCCTCTGCCTGCCTTCTCGTACGTGTTTGTGGTAACTGCCTTTAATAAACTTCTGCACATGGATTCTCACTCAGCCTCAGCGTCCTCGTTACAGAATACTTCGCCCACCATGAATCCAGCGGAAGTGTCGAACCTGCAAGCAGCATTTGCTTATCAAAGCGAGATGTTAAAGGGGTATCAAGAACAACTAACCAAGCTCCAATCCGTCAACGAACACCTAACGCATTACATCCAATCACTCCCACCACTCACGCCGAAGACGGTAAGCTTTGCCCTTCCTGATAAATTTGATGGTACAGCCGAACAATGTTAAGGCTTCGTTCGTCAAATTAAGCTGTACTTTGATCATCAAGGGGATAAATTCGAATCAGAGGAAAAGAAATGTGCGTTCTTAATGACGCTGTTAACAGGGAGAGCTATCGATTGGGCTGCAGCGGTTTGGGACTCTGACTCACGTTTCAGATATTCAGTCGATTATTTCATCCAACAACTCCGTGAGGTGTTTGAATACCCCGCCGGAGGCAAAGATGTGTCAGCACAAATCTTTAACCTCACTCAAGGTAACCGCACCGCCGCTGAATACGCTATTGAATTCAGAACACTTGCTGCACAGAGTGGTTGGAATGATATCGCCTTAAAAGCCATGTTTCAACATAGCCTCAACCCTGAACTGCAAACTGAACTAGCCTGTAAAGGAGAGGATTCCTCCTTCTCTGAATTTGTCACTCTGGCTATAAGAATTGACAACCTCATGAGACAAGCCCCGAAACGCAAGGGCAGCAGGGGAGGTTCGAACAGCTCACAGATTCCCATCACTATTGAAGCACGACCTCATGACGAACCCATGCAGCTCAACGTCTCCCGACTTTCTGAAGGGGAACGGGAGAGGCGTCGGCAACATCGATTATGCTTTTACTGCGGTGAAGCAGGCCATCGCAGTCTCGGATGTCCCCACAAATCACAGGCGGCTCCCAGGGTGAATATTGAACAATTTTCACTGCTCAGTAATAGATCATTTGCCTTGCCTATTACTCTCAGGACTGACACATTGTCTCTTGAATTGACAGCGATGATTGACTCTGGAGCCGCTCTGAATCTGATTAGTAAGAACATTGTCACAAAGTATAACATCCCCATCCAACCATGCACCCCACCAATCAAAATCAAGGCCATCGATGACACACTCATTGGAGAGGGGATCACTCATCAGACAAAAACGCTCACACTTAATGTCGGTCTGCTGCATCAGGAATCCATCACATTGTACATCGTTGACTCTCCCAAACTCAAAGTCATCCTGGGACATCCCTGGCTATCTATTCACGACCCTGACATTTCCTGGTATAATGGTGAGCTTACACGTTGGTCCACATTTTGTATAAATAACTGCTTCCCCACTAAGCCCCGACCATGTCTCAGCACCAGCATTGAAAGTCCTATTACTCTCAACACTGTGAGTATCCCCGCTTGTTACTATGACCTTTCTGAAGTCTTTAGCAAGGCCAAAGCCACGCAGCTACCACCACACCGACCCTGGGACTGTGCCATCGAGCTGCTTCCCAATGCTATGCCTCCCCGAAGCAAAATTTACCCTCTCTCCCGAAACGAAAGTCAAGCAATGGAAGAGTATATCGCAGAGGCTCTGGACTCAGGTTTTATTCGTCCATCTACATCTCCAGCCGCTGCAGGATTCTTCTTTGTTGAAAAGAAAGATGGAGGATTAAGGCCCTGCATCGATTACAGAGGACTAAATATTGTGACTATCAAATTTTGTTACCCACTTCCTTTAGTACCATCTGCCCTTGAACAGCTGCGGGAAGCCACCATTTTCACAAAATTGGACTTGAGAAGTGCCTACAACTTAGTCAGGATTAAGGAAGGCGATGAGTGGAAAACTGCTTTTCACACCACTAGGGGGCACTATGAGTACCAAGTTATGCCATATGGGCTTGCCAACTCACCCGCCATCTTCTAATCCTTCATCAACGAAATCTTTCAGGACCTTCTCAACCAGTTTGTGGTAGCCTATATTGATGACATTCTCATCTATTCCAAGTCTGAAGCAGAACATATCAACCATGTTAAAGTAGTCCTCTCTCGATTACTCGAAAATCAACTCTATGTCAAAGCAGAGAAATGTGAATTCCATGTTAATCAAACCTCGTTTCTAGGCTACCACATCAGTCACGATGGCGTAAAGATGGATGGGTTAAAGGTTCAAGCAGTCACCGAATGGCCCCAACCCACGACAGTCAAGGAATTACAGAGATTCTTAGGCTTCGCTAACTTCTACAGACGTTTCATCCGCCACTACAGCACCGTAGCGTCCCCCCTAACATCACTTCTAAAGGGTAAACCCACAAAGCTAAGATGGACAAAAGAGGCCACCGAAGCCTTTATCGCCCTAAAGGAAAGATTCACGTCTGCCCCCATTCTGAAACACCCGGAACCCTGTTTACCTTTTGTAGTAGAAGTGGATGCCTCCAACTGTGGAATAGGGGCAGTACTCTCACAGAGGCACGGGCAACCAGGCAAACTACATCCATGCGCGTTCTTTTCAAGGAAACTAACAGCCGCTGAACGAAACTACGATGTGGGGAACAAGGAATTGCTATCCATGAAGGCAGCCATCGAGGAGTGGCGACACTTGTTAGAGGGAGCGGCCCACCCGTTCCAAGTCATCACCGATCACAAAAATTTGGAGTATATCAAAAGTACGAAACGTCTTAACCCACGCCAAGCTCGTTGGGCTCTGTTCTTCACTCGCTTCCAGTTTACAGTAACCTATCGGCCCGGCAGTAAGAACTGTAAAGCAGATGCTCTCTCCAGACGATACGACCTTCCCACTGAACATCTCATCCCAGAGCCCATCCTTCCTCACTCTGTCATCCTCGCTCCAGTTTCCTGGGATATCATGGAAGAATTACAACAGGAACAACAACATGAACCACCGCCTGCTCACTGCCCCCCTGACAAACAGTACGTACCCCGATGTCTACGTCAACGTATCATGCAATGGGTCCACGCTTCCATTAGTGCAGGCCACCCCGGTATTTCTCGCACTATCCGTCTATTACAAAATTCATTTTGGTGGCCTGCAATGGCTAGAGAGGTTACCGCTTATGTAAAGTCTTGTCAAGTCTGTGCCCAGTCCAAAACCCCTAAAGAATTACCCTCCGGTCTCCTACAACCACTACCCATCCCACAACGCCCATGGTCTCACCTATCCATAGACTTTGTCACTGATCTACCTCCCTCCAATCATTTCACCACCGTTCTGGTCATTATAGACCGTTTCTCCAAGTCCTGTCGCTTAATCCCATTCAAAGGACTACCCACTGCCATGGAAACAGCCCAAGCCCTGTTCCACCATGTCTTCAGAGTATATGGTCTCCCAGAGGATATTGTCAGCGATCGGGGAACACAATTTACTTCCCAAGTCTGGAGAGCTTTCTGTAAGCAACTAGATATCAACGTTAGTCTCACGTCAGGTTATCATCCTCAAGCCAACGGCCAAGTTGAACGCCTCAACCAAGAAATCGGCAGATACTTGCGAACCTACTGCAGTCGAGAGCAACATCGATGGTCTGAGTTTCTACCCTGGGCGGAATATGCTCAGAACTCTCTCACACACACATCCACAGGCTTGACCCCCTTTCAGTGCGTCCTGGGGTTCCAGCCCCCCTTGTTTCCGTGGTCAGGCGAACCTTCCTCGGTCCCAGCGGTAGACGACTGGATTCGTCGTAGCGAGAGGGTGTGGGACAGTGCACACGTCCGTCTCCAGCGGGCCGTGAGAACACAGGAGTTCCAGGCCAACAGACGACGTCACCCACATCCTCCCTACCAACCAGGACAACGGGTTTGGCTCTCAACAAGGAACATCAAGTTAAGGCTACCGAGCAGGAAGCTCAGTCCAAGGTATGTAGGCCCTTTTAAGATTCTTAAAAGAATTAATGAGGTCACTTACCAATTAGAGCTTCCTGCTAACTACCGTATCTCTCCCTCCTTCCATGTCTCCCTCCTCAAACCCGTCCACCCTAACGCTGACCCTGGCCATGAGGCCCCAGAACCACCGCCCCCATTGGACATCGAAGGAACTCCTGCTTATCAAGTGAATGAGTTACTGGACTCAAGACGAAGAGGGGGTCGGCTCCAATATCTGGTGGACTGGGAGGGCTATGGACCTGAGGAGAGATCATGGGTAGCCGCCCGGGACATTTTGGATCCATCTCTCATCGAGGAATTTCATCGAGCCAGACCTGACCGACCAGCGCCACGACCACGGAGACGCCCATGTCGAGCTCCAGGAGTCGCTCCTAGAGGGGGGGGTTCTGTAATGCCAAACCAGCAGAGGGAGCCCTCACCCGAGTACTGACTGTGCTCCACTCCCTCTACTTCTACACTCATTTCCTGTTTGTAGCATATATAAGCATGCTAGCCGTTTGGTCCTGTGCAAAGTATTGCCAGTTTACCTGCCTTACCGAGCGTTATTTCCTGATCTTCTCTGCCTGACTACTGTGTATGATTCTGCCTAGCTCTCTGTTTATTGATTACCTGGATTCTCCCCTTGTTTTGGTTACCTGATCGGACTGATGTTTTTGCCTAGACCTGTTGCCTGCCTACTCACTCTTGCCTTTTGGATATCCCCTTTGTATGTTGACAGATCCGACTGCTACTCTGGTTTTGACCCTCTGCCTGCCTTCTCGTACGTGTTTGTGGTAACTGCCTTTAATAAACTTCCGCACATGGATTCTCACTCAGCCTCAGCGTCCTCGTTACAGTAAACGTACAAATACTTGTGTATTTACAGCATGTAAACTTACAAATACTTGTGTATTTACAGCACATAAACGTACAAATACTTACGTATTTACAGCATTTAAACGTACAAATACTTACGTATTAACAGCACGTAAATGTACAAATACTTACGTATTTACAGCATTTAAACGCACAAATACTTACGTATTTACAGCATGTAAATGTACAAATACTTTTGCTCCTTTAATTTAATAAAACCACTTTCAAGAGCCACTGCCATCTGCCTGCCTTCCCTTTGCTCTCTGTCTGCTCATTGTTACAATGATATAAAGAAAAGCAGTGTCAACATCAGCTTTGAATTTTTTTAAGAAATTATATTATTATCATTGATTTCCTAATTATTTTTTTTTTTTAAGGTGTTAGATAAAAATCATCCATAAATACAATACAATATGAAATAATTTAATACAATAAAAATACAATAAATAAAACAATTTCAGCAAAAATAAAACTATGGTTGATTTAATTAAAACATGTATAGTTAATTTATACAAAGATTTTATGTTTACACACATGCACACAAATACAAAACACCATAATGGCAACACACAAAACAACCAAGAAGAAATAGGACTTGTTCTTTTTTGCTTCCAAAACTGTAAACATTACAGTATTTTACTATAAAATTACATTGAATGTAAGGTTAGATCTATTACAGTAAAGAAATATACTGTTAAACAATTACCCGTTTGTAGCATGTTTACAGTCTTTTATGGTTAAAATAAGTGCATGAAAATGCAGCACAAAGTTTGTTTAACAGTAATGGAAAATGTAAGTAAAAATACAATAAAAAATAAATAAAAATAACCAGACAAATAATGTTTAAAGAGGTTTTTAAAAAGTTCCCTTGAACCTTCCTTTGCTTCCTTGAACACAGCTATGGGAAAGTCTTGAAATGAAGAGATTTTCCCAGTGTGAATAAGAATTTATCCTACATCATGAAGGTCAAATTAAGCTTTATAGACCTTATATGCCTCAAAGCCCCCAGTGAGCAAGCCAAAGGCGACAGTGGCAAGGAAAAAACCCTCCACAAGAGGTTTAGGCAGTGGAGGGAAAACCTTGAGAGGAACCAGACTCAACTGAGGGTGCCAATCCTCCTCTGGCAAGACACAAATAATAGGATTCTGTTTTATGTGGATATCGGGACACATGTGATGTGAAGTACACTAATGATGAAGGTTAACAGCTCCACGCCATCAATTGTTACAGTGATGTCATCTTCAAAATTAAACCTGGATAGAGACAGGATTGTTAAAATTATATGGCTTGTTTCAGTTTTACTTTTCACATCTTGGATTTCAAACAGAACACAGGTTCTTCAGGAGGAACCTCCTTCTCGAATATTAAAATCTAAATTTGAGATAGCATACATGCTTGATACTCACCATAACAGGTGGTTAAACAAAGTCACATGATGGATCAGCATAAGTTTATCGCAGGTTGCCTGTCCATAAAACCCCCCCCAATACTGGTATACTGTAGATAGGGCACAGGGTCAAAACATCATGAGGGCAACACACAACACTAACCGAACAACAGAAAATAACAAAATACTCTAATATATGCGATAACACAAATACAAAGAAACAAATTTAAACACAATCTATTCATAATATGTCTCTAATCAAATCTAATCAAAACCAGACGAACAGTCCAGCGTCAAGAACACAGACAAGGCATGGACATCTGCTCAGTGCTGTCTGCAATACAAACACAAGACTCTGGGTGTGTATGACTGAAACAAAACTGTTGAATAGGTACACACACATACACACCCAGAGTCTTGTGTTTGTATTACACACACATACACACCCAGAGTCTTGTGTTTGTGTCTGCAATACAAACACAAGACTCTGGGTGTGTATGTGTGTGTACCTATTCAACAGTTTTGTTTTAAAATATCATAAACTATGTATCTCATACATCTGCTTTAATCTCATTTAACATTTTAAACAACACTTGCACAACACTTGACATCAGCATTAGCTGTCTGTTTGTCTGACTACAAGTGCTCCTCCCTTCCACGTGTCATTCAGCCACATAATCATAACGCTAGTGTTCATTGTATTCCACTCATTTGTACATCATTTCTCAGTTATCTTTCTTTTTATCAGCCACAGTCAGTGTATCTCTAGATATCAATCAGTGTATCTCTGGATATCAGTCAGTGTACGGTCTGTGGTTGAGTGATGCTGGTTTTCAGTTGAGAACGGATGTGTTGTACTTCCTTGTCTTGAGGAGGTAGTTCGTGTTCTGCGGTGATATTTATGGTAAAAGAGCAAACACCACAAGCAGCCATCAAAGACAAACTTCATCCATAACCACACCTTCTCGGCCGTTGCTGTTTGCAGTATATCAGAGGAGCCTTGCTAGTATAGTAACATCAAATCGTTTTAGTAGTTTTTTCTGCAGAATATTAGAGTCATTCTGTTTAAGAACCAAATCCCTTTCCTGTCATAATGTGTGTCTTCTCACGAGGTTTAAAACACTTAGCACTGTAACTCTAGTCACAGAATAAGGTATGTAAAATATGATTAACACTTCAAAATAGGCTTTGCTGAGAACACAGGAGATGAACGACACATTACACAAGACAATAACCGACAAAAGAGAGAACAGAATACTGTAAATACACACATGGCTGCATCCGAAAACTTAGGCAGCGTTTTTGCACGAAGGTTCCTCATGAAACTGATTTCGGACAGTCTTCGGACATGCCTTGATGCCTTCCTACCTTGAAATGTGTTCTCCAAAGGATGCTTTCTTCAGTTTTCGGATGCATAGTAAATGAAGGAACAGCTGGACAAGAATGAATAATCAGAAACCATGTAAACTAATGATAACTCATAACAAACATGACAGGAACTGAACTAAATTGGCAAAATGTAAAAAAATATACTTTGACACAGCAAACATAGTAATAACAATATATTATAAAATGGAAAAATACCATGCAGCAATGGTTGTGTCAGATTTTAAATGCCTTGGTATTATTTTAGATTCGAATTTAACTTTTAAAAAGCATGTTAAAAAGGTGGCTAATACCATCAGATATAATCTGGTTAACTTCAGACACATAAGACCATATTTAACCACAGAGGCAGCAAAACTTTTTATGGATGCCATGATTTTTTTCCAACATATCATATTGTTTTACAAGTTGGTCCCAAGCAAATGTGACAACTCTTAAACCAATAGAAACCTTTATAAGCAAACGTTAAAAATATTAGATCAAAAACCTATCAGCTATCACCATTGCAATATTATTATTAAATATAACTTATTCAATTTTGACAGTTTCTTACACTATCTAGATGCCTGTCTCATTTTCAAAATTTTACATGGGCTTGCACCACCACCACTGGGTGAATTTATACAACAGAAGAGCAGTAGTGGCAGGGCAACTAGGGCAGCTACCAGGGGAGACTGTGTTGTACCGTACAGACGTAGTAAGTTTGGCCAAACAGTCTTCTCAGTACGGGCTTCAAATTATTGGAACTGTCTCCCTGCTGAACTCAGAGAGAGCACCAGCTATTTATCATTTAAATTTGCGCTCACTTGCTCTTACATCTCCGTCATTCTTGGTCATACAGATAAAAGTAGCCTAATACATCTTTCGAATCTGTAAAGACTCTACGTTTATTTGTGTGCACTCAGAATAACAACGAAATGTTGCGCTTTTAAGCAAACAGGATGCGCTTTAGGTCTCATGTGAACTTGAGCGAGAAACTTCGAAACTCCGTCTTTGAAAAATATATCTATAGAGAGTGAAATGTCTAAAAAATAAAAATAGAAGACGTGTGTGTTAGCATGGATGATTTACATGAAATTTAATCTGTGCAACACTGTGCATAAGATGGCTTTCAGTTCAATATAATAACAAAAAACGACATTTTGGGTTTTTATTCAACTAATAAGGTGGGCACGCTGTGATCTGTACTATATTTTTACTGTAATTGACAGTTATCGGCAAAAAAACAACAACACGGGAGTGGGAGGGAATGGGAGTCATTCTTCCGGGAGTGGAACGGGATTTTCCTCCAGTTTTTTCGTGGGATTGGGACGGGAAGAGATTAAAGTTTGTGATGCATTTTGGAAACAGGAGATGAGCCCCTGGTCTAATGCGCCACCTGGCTTGAGAAACCCGTTCTCAAAGACTTACTTTTAGTCATTATTTGGGTAGCACACATATTCTGAATGCCTTCGGCAGAATTCAAATGAGCCATTTTAATCTAGATTAATCTAGATTAAAAAAAATAATCTATGCCCACCACTAATATATATATATATATATATATATATATATTAGTGCTGTCAAAGTTAACGCGTTAATAACTCATTCCTAAGAATGAGAGCTTTTTTGTGATATATGACTTGACTGTATCGTGAAAAATATAAAAAATACACATTATTAGGAAAATATTATTCGCAATTGTTAGGCGAAAATTTGTGTGTGGAACGTATACAATTCTAAGCTTAATTTTACTGCTTCATGTATCATCAAACCAAAAGTTATGATATCCATTGTAAAGAAGAGGCTCAATGCTTTCAAATGAGACCATATATGAAAGGCTATGTAAATTAAGCATAAACATTTTTTTACGCGATTTTGGCTCAAATGTGAGCCAAAGATTAACGGCTCATGCAACAGCCAGTACAAAGAGTTCCCAGTCTTCTCCTCTGGAATCTTGAACAAGGCCCACACTTAAAGATTTTGATAAAAACAGGACACTTAGAGAGTTTCAGCTTCTGAGGATCTAGCCAAAGTAATGCTCTATCCAATCCCAGGCCTTTGAACGTGCTCTATTACTGCACTCAGCGTCAGTCGTATCGGTTCCTTCCTTGATTGTTATTTTGCCGAGAGATTCACAGCTGTTAGAGAGAGAGGTACAGTACTCAAGTTGAACTACAAATATATCTCTTGTGAGAAAAAAATCTACTGAAGCAAATTATAAAACAACATTTTATTTAAGAAGGTGTCAGTGTTTTAAAATATTAATACTTACTTTGTATGCAATTTACAGAATGTACCATCTGAATATGAACCAGCAGGACAGTCTTCACACACTGTATCTATATATTCTGTTCCTATACAAACACAATTAAAAACAGTATCAGTACATGAGCATTAAAATCAGTGACCGGTCTCACAGATAATTCATCATATTCAGTATAGCATCTGACACACTAAACGAGTCTTCACATAACTAATTAATAATCAGTATAATCATAATGTCTATCATGAGGAACCCCATCCTACTTTCCCCAGGTGCAATAAACTGTACAGCTGCTTTGTGACAATATGCATATTTCCATAATTGAGTTATTTCATATAAATGCAAGCTTTATAATTTTCTCAGTTTTTAAGGATGCATATTAAAGCTGTTTGACTGATAAAAGACTGACCGTTTTGGTTGATGTATTGTCCAGGTGAGCAGGATGAATATTTAATGGCCTTTTTACAGTTGGAGAGCACGTCTATACAGTAATAACCTGGCAGAGGTCCACACACTGTATCTGATATTAATGTACAAGCATGCTTTACTCCCAGCCCATTACCTTTGACAAGAAAGCAAACAAATGAGTCAATTTTAGAAAATGTACTGGGTTACTATCGTAACCTCGGTTCCCTGAGATATGGGAACGAGTACTGCGTCGAGTTTCGACTATTTTATCCTCTTCATCTGAAGCTTATTTCAATCATGCAGTTATAACTGCACGTCAATTGGTTCGTGTAGCATTAAAAATGCACGGCGGTTGCGCGCGAGCCAAAGGCTATACAGCCCACCATAGCCCGCCATAATACCATGGTGACGCCCAGGAAGAGGCGATGCCTCCGGTGGAATGGGCTCTGACTCCGATGAGACACTGTGACCCCACGGAGGAGTATGCTAATGTGATAGCATCCACTAACCACCTAGAAATTCTCTGCTTCGTAACAGGGCAACCTTTAGCGCAGTTACCGAAGCCAACCAAAAGTTGTTCTGACTTTCTATACGAGGCACGATGCTCAATGTATACTTTCAGGGCCCTGACGGGGCAGAGCAGGGATTCGAAACTCGACGCAGTATGAGTGAAATATCGAAAGGGAACCTGGCAATGACAAGTCAGCTAGAGAAAAACAATTACAATATATTTGAAAGCATGAAACCACGAAGACTCACTTGTATCACAGACAGAACAGTGCAGACACTCTGTCAGTCCATTAGGAGCATTAGTGAAGGTCTTCAAGCGGCATGAGAGACATGTTGTGTTTGAGAACTCATCACAATGTATATAAACTCGCTTTCCTAGACAATATGAAAAAAATTGCCAGCACACTTATTACTCATTATTTATACATGCCATATGTACATGACTTGTACATGTATTTGTAACTGTATAAGTAATTGTTATTGTATGTCTGTATATTTCTATAAACTGTGTAGACTTTTAAATAAATCGTTTTTGTATGCTTCTTATGTTCTGAATCTTGATCTTATGATAAGTACATTTCTAACGCCACAACAAATTCCTTGTATGCTTGTGCACATTTGGCCAATAAATATTTTTCTGACTTAACCAATAGTCTAGAATAAATAATCAAATAATCAGACTGTAATAACGCTGGGCACACAGATTTTCTAATTAATCAGGATATTGTTATGAACAATCCCAATGTTGGTTTTTGACCTCTTTTTTTACGTCATGCCTATTTTCAGGGATATCTGCTTCTGCTGAACAAATAGTTGTGAATGTTTGCAAATCAGAATCAAAGTGAAATAAATCAAGAAATCTGCATCAATACCCAACCCTAGACTGGAGTCATGTTGTGTATAATGCAATGATGGATAGATCAGTGATTCCAAACCAACGTCCATCTTGGAAACCACTAACCTAGACCCTGAAATATATTTGTGGATTATGTAACTATAATAATATCTGTCAAATAAGTGACGTATAATGAAAAATCGAATGTCCAATGATATTCGTAAATACAACTGCGTACTATATAGATAGATTTCACACTGTAATTCAACGCCTGGCCTGCCCTAGTTGTTTCTATATATTATTTTTATACCAGTTGAAGGGAATGTACCACACGTGTAATTTCTGCCAATGGGAGAGCTTGGCATAGCCCACAGAGAAATACCAGATTGGTGGAGGTTTACTTTTAACAAGGCCCTGGCCACATCAGTCCAAACATAGAAGATTATTTAACGAGCATCTTTCAGGTGTTCATCAGTAATAATGAATGATACAGTTTATAGCCTGTAATGAAGAAGTATCATATGACCTCTTTAAGTATCCATTGTGGGAATGAGTGAAGAGCAGTCTTATTCAAGACTTACCTGGATCACACATTGGGCAACACTCTCCATTAATTTCATATTCTTCATTTTTACATGCTGCTACACAAAGCACAATGTTCACTAGGAACAGAGGAAGCAGTTTTGATAGATGATAGAATATACACATATCTGGGAACTAAATAAATAATCTCTGGTGGAGAGTTGGTCCTTTTGCGCTTGTGGTTTCATGGATCTGAAAAAGAGATTGAAAGATGATTTCAATAACATGCATTTATTTCAGCACAACTACAATGGTCACCATGGTAAAACAGTGGCTAATTTAGAATTAACTAATTATAGTGTTTAAAGAAATGTGTTGAAATATATACGTATTAAATATTTGTAAGTTGGCTCTTCGTTAATCTGACTGGCAGCGCTGACACTCGCGTCGCTAAGATAGGCTCATGTTACACATGAAATGAAGGATGACATGATACAAGATCTGGAATTGGTATAAATACGCAGTTTTAACATTGGCGCTTATTGTGTCAATATTCAACTAAACTAAATTACGGACTGTGATACAGGCCTATTGAATCATTGACTCACTAGATCTATAAATGCACAATAATTCATAAATGAAGCACTGCTGTGTTTGCTCTGAGATGTGTGACGGATCAGCTGTCTCTTAATATTAACTCGTTTATTGAACTATTGTATAAAATCTAAATCACATCTGCCTCATAATCATTATCATAACTTCCTCATAATCATTAAATTACTGTCACTCATCTCAGTTAATCGTGATCTCACAAACTTCAGTTAAACTCAATGAAGCTCTCTACACTGTACAATAACTCACTTTAATGTGTTCATTTCAAAATAAAACACTAATCATTGAAATCAATTAACAGATCATTATCCAAAGACAAAAATACACCATCATCTCAAAACTGATCTAACAGAATACATTTCAGAAAAACTGATGTTCAGATGAAATAATTAGAGCATAACATTCATTATATGATAAAGTCTGTGACTGTGGTAGGTGTTAATGGTGTTTACCACTTCAGCACTAATTTTAGCTCACTACTAACTTTAGTGATCAGAGAGTCGGAGTCATTTTTCATCACCATATATGGACATCCTGATTATGCATTGGAGGTAGTGTCCGAAATAATCAATAAAACAGAAGTAAATATACTAAATGTCTACATACTGTTACATTAAATATTACATTTCAAATTAAACAATATCAACAACTTTCTTAAAGGAAGGTTAGCAGACTAATAATTACTGGATGTAAACAGAATATAAAGCAATATATAAACGACGTAAGGTACATTATACAACGCTCTCATTATGAAATTAAAGTATAACAAATGTAGGATATTACACATAATATTTAAATATATTTAAGTGGAATATTACCAATATTAGTAAGACAAGCAGCAATGCTAGCAACACTTCAGAAACACCAACAACATTACAGACTATAGTTTCAGCTGTATTCATTACCATCCAGTAATACAAACATAAAGTCAAGAATTCAACTTACTTTGTCCTGCGACTAATGTTAGTGATGTTACTCAACACAGATGCTTGTATAATAACAAAACAGAGTGGGGGGGGGGGGGGGGGGGGGGGGGCGCCCCATACCTACTCTGATTGGTTCGATCATCTTTCATGATCATACATGATAGGAATTGTGTGGTAGTTGGTGTAGGATGGAGTATGTTCTTTAAATAGCTAAGAACGCTGTGCAGTTTTAGCCTCCACACATTTGTTTATTGTAAACTTGACTCACTATGTCTGTTTTATTGAATCACATGATGTTAGCTGCTGCAAGTTTAATCGAATTCACAAATGAATCATTGGGACATTCTCAGAAAACACATTACTAATAAAGCATTCTATTCACGGACAAGCGGATACGAGCACAGAATACAAACGTAATTAGTTTAATTATGCGTTAACCATCTTTACTAGTATGGTTCAAAAACACTATAGTAGGCTATCCATCAAACATCTGGACGTTTAATGACCAATGAAAAAACGTCCCTCAGAACCTGATTTTACAAAGTACGGCATGTTCAACATCTTTGTTGACCCTGGAACAACATGTTATTATGTTATGTTATGACCCTTATGTCTTTAGGTGTGCACATCTTACACATGCAGTTACACTCAAATCATCTAAATCAGTCCAGGCAGACCTGCACGTCTATATAACGTTTTAACCACATGTGCATTACAAACAACACATGATCTAAACTTAAACTAAAAGAAGACTGCTGTAATTTACAACAACATATTTGAATGTGAATATTACATTTATGAAAAATTTATTTCATGTGTTAAACAGCTACTATTCAAAACAAGAACATTAAAATAGTATAATGTGGCGAACTCTAAATCTGTGGCAATGGCATTTTCTCTAACAGATTTACATTAATGTTAAGCAGCCAAAGAAAACAAAAGTACAAGATCATAGTTAACACATATGTAACAATTTTTAGAGACTTTCCATTTGTATTTTTCTAAATGTTTACTCTCATTTTCTTGGTCCAGGACCCCCAGCTCTTCCAGGAGTGTGATGCATGTTCCACCATTGATGCATGAAGTCAGAGCTGTGGAAGCACTGCTGTTTCTCCTAACAGTCTCGCATTACTGTTAAACAGCCATACATCAAACAAGTAAACAACAAAAATACTGGAATATGGTTAACATGTGTAAAGGTTTTTAGAGTCTGTGAAAGTCGTTTTTGGCTCAATGTATACATCCCCCCCCCCCAGCTCTTCCTGGAGCGTGCTTCAGGTGTTCTGCCAGGTGAGTCTTGGGAATCCACCTCTTCAAAGCATCTGAACGAAGAGAGTATTAATATAAAAAAAGAAAAACAATTTTTTTTAAATGTCTTTATGGTCCTACAATTAAATTTTAAGATACAATGGTACAAGATATTGCATCTGTTTCATGAACGAAAAGCATTAGAAAAAGGTAATCAGCATGTATTATATTATACTCTATAATAATGTGTCGTCCTACTGTGACTATTTTTGACCAGGGACATGACCAATGTTGGACCAACGCTTGCTGGGTAACACCTTTTGTCATTAATGCTTCTGTACTTGAATTTTACACACACACACACACACACACACACACACACACACACACACACACACACACACACACACACACACACACACACACACACACACACACACACACACACACACACACACACACACACTGAGGAATCTAGGAGTGATGTTTGATTCTTCTTTGACATTTGACCCTGATGAATAAAATGTTGTAAAGGGTTAAATTTATTTTCCTTTTTCTCAGAGATAATGCAAAATTGCATCCCCTGCCATCTCTTTTTCCCTATATTGATCTCTATGCATACTCTAAAGAAGTATGAGTATGAATTATGAGTATAAAGAAGCTACACTATGTTCAAAATCCTGATGTTTAAATTCTAACTAGGACCAAAACCAAAGATCATATAACCCCCATTCTGCAATCTTTGATTTTAAAGTTCTTATGCTCACATACGAAGCTCTTCATGGTCTTCCTCTGGAGTATATGTCTAAGCTTTTAACCCCATACACCCCAAATCTTGTTGTTTTTTAGACTGGCCAGATACTGTACCTGCCTGCACTGGAATCTGGATAACAGATGAGTCTTCAAACTGCACCGACTCTGTGCCACAACACAAATGCCGGGCTGTGAGGACAGTCGCAAAGGATCACACATACAAATTGACAGCAATTGGACTGATATTCTACATCAGCACAGATGGTGAAGGAGTGCTCCATCACTGAGTACTGCTGTCGGGCACTCTTTTCTTCAGTGGAGGGCTAAATAAGCAGGTATAGCTCGCCTATGACTACAGTTGTACAGGAACTGTTTCCAGGAATGAATGTGGCATCGCAAGTCTCTATGTTGTAAATAAACTACAAACAAAACCCCATGCTCTTAATCTCCTCACTTACCTGATCACAGTCATATTGATAGGTACATCAGGAGAGGGTCACTGTTGAATCACATCAATATTCATGCCATTGATTGTCACGAGAGAGATGAGGTCGAGGACTCAAGTGCAGAGGAATCAGGTATTTAATAAAAATGAAACAAAAATGAACAAAAACCACCCCGAGGGGGAAAAAACAAGCAGGCAGGCAGAAGACTGGTGCACAGTCATACATTACACACGACGTAAGACAATGGATCAGCACAGGACTGCAGACACCAGGAGGCTATATAGGGAGACAAACGAGGGTAACGAGGGATACACAGGTGGAGCCACTGAAACAATGATTTGGTAACCAGATGGGAGGGGACAGACAATAGACAGGTGAAAGCACATGGCACAACACAAACACAACAAGCCATGTGCTCACAGACACAGTTACATCTGGTGGTCAGCCCGGGCACACCAGCAGGACCATGACACAACCCCCCCTTTAAGAAACGGATCCCAGACGCTCCACACACACACTAAAACAAAAAAAAAGTCTAGGCGGGGGGTGGGCCAGGCCCGTGGAGAGGAAGAGTGCCCGGAGGAATCGGCAGACAGGGGTGCCAGGGCGGGGCCGGCGGGGTATGAGGCCAGGGCGGGCCCGACTCTGTGGGCTCCCGGAATGGAGCGGGCCCTGGAGCGGGCTTTGTCGGCTCCCGGAACGGAGGGGGCCCTGAAGCGGGCTGCGTTCGGCTCCCGGAATGGAGCGGGCTCTGGAGCGGACTGCGTCGGCTCCCGGAACGGAGCGGGCTCTGGAGCGGACTCTGGAGCGGACTCCGTGGGCTCACGGATTGGAGCGGGCTCTGGAGCGGACTCCGTGGGCTCACGGGGCGGAGCGGGCTCTGGAGCGGTCTCTGTGACGGCCACCATGGCCTCCAGGACCACCTGGGCTGGGGAACGTGCCAAAGACTCCACAAATTGCCAAAAAATCAGGTGGTCCAGCCCCCTCATCCTCCACCAGCTGAGGGGCTCATCCAGGGCACTGTTGAAAAGGTCCTTGAGGGCCGCATCGTTGTACCCTAACCCCTCAGCTGCACCACTAAACTCTACGGCAAACCTCCTCACGTCATTGCCCTGCTGACAGCAAGAGCTCAGGGCCTCAAACTGGAGGATGCATTGGTATAGGGGGCTGGAGATAGTGGCGGGTGGTGGGCGGCCCAAACCCCTCCTCTGCTGAGTCCTCATCTTGGCCAGCCCGGGCACACCAGCAGGACCGTGACAATTGATACTTTCACATATGGCTTTTTAACACAAAAACAAACACAAAAGTCTCACAAAAGTATATTGTTTTAGGCGAATGAGTGATTTTTACAACATTTTGTAGAAGAAACAAAACTGTAGTCTACCACATCCAGTACTCAAACATCTAGTGAACAAAAGTTTAGTATGTGTTTTTGGGTCACTGACCACACATAAGCCTTATTTTATATGCAACAAAAAATACTTGTACATACATGCCTCTTACATATTATTGAAGCACCGTCTGTGCTGAAGTGTCATCAGCATTTAGCCATTAATATATTTATAAGAAACTGAAAAAGGTGCACATGTCAGGGAATGGGGAAATTTCCTCTCAGACCGCAGAGGGGTTATTGTGATGTTTGACCCTCATCTTTATGCTTTGAACACAATCACAGAATGGCACAGCTGGATTTATTCTTCAGTTTTTCCACTTCTTGTAGTAGCTCTTTAAGTTCTCCTTCTTTCTGATCTTGCAGGTGTTGATAGAGTTTCTCCAGGACTTCATGTTGTTTCTGATGATATTCCAGCATCTGTTGAAGCTCCTGAACGTGCTGCTCTTTCCTCTCTCGGAAATCATTCAGTTCTTCTGCTTGTTTTCTGGCTTCATCTTCATGTTTCTTCTTCATCTCTCTCATTACCTCTGCATGTTTTTGTTTCATTTCATCTCGCTCTTCCTCTTCTCTTTCTTTTCTCCTCTTCTCCTCTCTTTCTCTTTTCTTGATCTCTTCTTCTTGCTCTTGTTTCAGATCTTCAATCATTTTCTTCCATCGCTTTCTCTCTTGTTCTTGTGTCTCATCATCTTCTCTTTTTCTCCTCTCCCACTCCTCCTTTCTCTCTCGCTCCAGTTGTTCATAATGTCTTTTTGTTTCTTGTTTCTTTTCTTCATAGTCTCTCTCTTTTTCTTCTCTATCTCTTCTCTGTTTCTGTCTCTCATCTTCTATCTTCTGTCTTTCTTCTTCTCTCTCTCTTTCAAATCTCTTGCTCATTTTCTCCAGTTCTTCTTGTTTTTCTCTCAGTTGTTCCTCGTGTTTCTCTTTTCTCTTTCTTTCTTCTTCCTCTCGTTCTCTCATCTTTCTGTTCTTTTCATCCTCCCATTCTCTCTGCTGTCGTTTAATTTCCTCTTGAGTCTCTTTTCTATCATTTTCAGCCTCTTTTATTTTTCTCTCCCATCTCCGTCTTTCTTCCTCTTCTTCTTTATTCCTCTTTTGGTCATCATAATCTCTCTTCTTTGTTTCTTCTTCTTGTTTCCTCTGAACCTCTGCTATAATACGTTCTTGTTCATGTTTCATCTTCTCTTGATCTCGTCTGTATTTCTCTTCTCTCCTTCTATCTTCTTCTTCTTTTTCTTTCTGCTGTTTTTCATAATCTGATCTCTGATTTTCCATCTCTCTCTTCATCTCTTCTATTTTATAATAATATTCAGATCTTTGCTGTTTTTCATCTTCCGATCTATTCTTGTTTTCAATCTCTCTTTTCTTCTGTTCTGTTTTCTCTTTCTCGTCAAACACTTTCCTGAGTTTTTCCTCTTTTTCTCTGAATTGATTCTCCATTTTCATTTTCTCCTCATCTGCTTTTTGTTTCTCTTCATCAAGTCTTTTCATCACGTTTTTCATTTCAGTCTCATATTTGGCCTTTAATGCCTCATTTTCAGTCTGAATTTCTCTCTCTCTCTCTTTCAGTATTTCCTCCATTCTCTTTTTAATGGACATCTCTGCCTCCTCAAACATGCTGTTAGTGAAATATCGACCCTGATTAGTATTTTTCAGCTCTTCTATCATGGTTAACAGTTCAATCGCTTGAGTTTGGTCTTGTTGTTTTTTCTTGTTATTGAAAACCAGGAATCTGTTTCCACAATCACTGATTAGTTTCTTGAGTTCAGCACAGTTATATTTGTTCACATAATCTTGTATGGACTCCTCCAGATCGTCTCCTCTAGTGAACAGGACAATGCTGAACTGAGCAGCTTTATGACCAAAGATCTTCTTAATCAGCTGCATAGTATCATTCTCTTCCTTGGTGAATCGTCCCACACTCAACACAATGACAAACACATGAGGTCCAGGTGACGACAGTGAAACACATTTCACTATTTCTTCCACCACTTGTTCATTATTCAGTGTTGTGTCAAAGAGTCCTGGAGTATCAACAACAGCTACTGATCGACCATCAACTTCACCAACTCCTTTCTTACAATCTGTCGTCACTGAATCTGGCCTTGATTGGCTGAAAAACGTATTTTCCCCCAGAATAGTGTTTCCTGTTGCACTCTTTCCATTTCCTGTCTTTCCAATCAGCACAATCCTCAAACACTCGATATCATCTGCTTCACCTTTAGCACCTGAAAATAAAGTTGGTAAAGAACATGTATTAATTAGTGGTGGGCATAGATTATTTTTTTTAATCTAGATTAATCTAGATTAATCTAGATTAAAATGGCTCATTTGAATTCTGCCGAAGGCATTCAGAATATGTGTGCTACCCAAATAATGACTAAAAGTAAGTCTTTGAGAACGGGTTTCTCAAGCCAGGTGGCGCATTAGACCAGGGGCTCATCTCCTGTTTCCAAAATGCATCACAAACTTTAATCTCTTCCCGTCCCAATCCCACGAAAAAACTGGAGGAAAATCCCGTTCCACTCCCGGAAGAATGACTCCCATTCCCTCCCACTCCCGTGTTGTTGTTTTTTTTTGGTTTTTTTTTGATAACTGTCAATTACAGTAAAAATATAGTACAGATCACAGCGTGCCCACCTTATTAGTTGAATAAAAACCCAAAATGTCGTTTTTTGTTATTATATTGAACTGAAAGCCATCTTATGCACAGTGTTGCACAGATTAAATTTCATGTAAATCATCCATGCTAACACACACGTCTTCTATTTTTATTTTTTAGACATTTCACTCTATAGATAGTTTCTCGCTCAAGTTCACATGAGACCTAAAGCGCATCCTGTTTGCTTAAAAGCGCAACGTTTCATTGTTATTCTGAGTGCACACAAATAAACGTAGAGTCTTTACAGATTCGAAAGATGTATTAGGCTACTTTTATCTGTATGACCAAAAATTACGGAGATTTTAAGAGCAAGTGAGCGCACCGGAGCCTGTCCTGCAGCAAACGCGCTTCCACACAAACACTTCAATAGCGCACATTTCTCTAGGTTAACATCATATTGAGCGGCCATGTAAAGTTGCTACTACATACATCTTTCAGATGAAAAGCCATATTTGAGGTTGATGAATGATAGGTGAGTGTTTGGATGTCCTGCCCGATTGTATTACCACATAGACCAGCCGTTAACAATCTGTCCATCACGGACTGCGAGCCTCTAGTTCGAAGACTCGTTCTCGCCCCCTACAGTGCAATTCGGCTAGGTATACATCCGCGCTAAAATATCAGGGTGAAAGTCATCATAGCTTGCGTAGTATAGACCCAGCTCCCAACCCAACTTTGAGAATAGATTAACGGCGATATTTTTTTTAGCGCCGATAAGAGTCTCGCGTTAACGCAGCACGTTAACGCCGATAACGGCCCACCACTAGTATTAATATTATTCAAATTTAGGACTAATGTTTCAAGTTGTTCTTCAGCTGTTTCTAAAACCAAAGCATAGAAAAATATTACAGACTGTCTTATTGGGTGAGAATTAGGGATGCATGATATTTATGGGACAGATAAATTATCAACCGATATGGGTGAAAATGACGTCCGCTAAATAAATGAAATCCAATATCTAGACCCGATAAAGTACGCTTGCTGCGAAATTAATCAATCAGTCTGATTTATCTGAGATTCATCCTCGTTCTGACTGCAAGTGACCTGCTTTAAATTGCAGTGGCTCTCAGCTTGTGTCGTGCTCATTACATCATCATTTATGAACATGTCTTCACAGGTCTGGAAGTTTTTCTCGGTGGCAGAGGAGGACAATGCAATCGCTATTTGTGATGCATGTTCAGCAAGGAGGAAAAAAAGGCATCAAGTCTTAAGCTAACAAATCAGATATCTCACTTGAAAGGTCATCATCGCGGCGAAGCTGTATTAAGGGACTTTAAGCAGCCTCCAGTGTTTGAACGGTAACGGCATTCCAGCGTCATATTGTGTGTTCACGACTTCAGCTGCTACTTTATGGTGCTCTGTAACCGTCTACTACGGGACTCGGGAGAACAGCTGCTTTGCCGTAGTCGTTACAACGTGACAGCTTATGTAGTTAAATGTAGCATTTTTTGTTACATACCATTTAATTCCATCAGTATACAATTCTACCATTAATCTTTAATTTAATCTGTGTTGATTATGTTTTGAACTTAAGCTCATTTTAACGATTGTTTTCGTTTGTACAAAGATATGTCTGATGTTAGCATCAGCACCTCAGGTAGCACTGATACTAAATATTTGTGAAGAAAACAATGTAATTATTGCCTAAACATCCTCTTCATTATCCATCATTTGTATTTAAATACATGACTGAATACATGGTCTTGTTTACGGTTGCTTAACCTTTTAAAACCGGCTGTGTTGGCTTAATGAGTAGGGTTAATGAGTATTTAATTGCAGATAAACCATAGTTCTGTTAAACCATTTATGTTACTAAGTATTGTGGTGCCTTACACAAAAAATTAAAACTTTTGAAGAATCAAGACTGATGTTTGCTTTTAAAGTTAGGCCAGAGTTACTAAATGTCAGTTACATCTGTGCATCTTAGATTTTGTATTCTCCTGGGTGCACAAACTGCAGATTATATGAAATTATAATATACAAATATGAATTTATTGGTTATCGGTATCGGTCATGAGAAGGGCTGAATTATCGGTTATCGGTATCGGTTAAACATTTTCTTATTGTGCATCCCTAGTGAGAATCTTTGAGAAACAATGAAATGTTTAACCGGCAAGGCTTTAAAGCGGATGCAAATAATGTACTTTTGTGACATAAGTGCAGTGTCCCATGAGAGTACATCTACCGCTGAGTTAACACTGATGTGAATGTACAGTATATTGATATGGCGGCGCCAGAACTGCAGCTGACAGAATGTGCACTGTAGCACGATATTTCTTCAAAAGCAGATCATCCATGATCAAAAATCGTCATATCGCACACCCCTATATGAAACCGACCCCCGGCGACAAGTGTGAGGTGGAAGGCAGGCATTCAGACAAAATTGCCGCCATAAAGCCAAGCACCTGCTGGAATATGCTGAGGGGACGGAAGGCCCCGGAGGAGAATGACGCCGCTAGCTACCGAATAGTCAGATCCACAGATAGAAAGCAGTCCCTGGGGAACATTTGCACAAGGATCTATTTCACAGTCAGCATTCGCTCGGGTGCTTCATTAATGCACGGTTCAGAAGCCTGAGGTTGAGGATGGCCTGAGACCGCTGTCACTGTATAGGCCCGACTTTTCCAGAGGGACTGTTTTGACGGGCACCTTTTAGATAAATAGATAAGAAAGCTGATGTCTTCTTGAGTGTCTTGAAACCCACAGAGTATTGACTACTGAAAAATGGCAGTCAACCAAAGAAAGTAACACAACTCATGCATAAAAAATGACTGAAAACTTGCCATTGCATTTTATGCCAAAAACCAATACGGATCACCGAAAGCTTCAGATATCATAGACAATATCCAAATAAAGGTAAAACATTAACAGACTATATTGTTGACTTGAAAAGACTTGCTAGCAGTTGTGAGTTTGGCCATTTTCTCGATGCAGGATTAGTTTGTGTGGTATGTCAGATGAAGCTCACCACAAGCAACTCTTATCTGAGAAAGATTTGTCTTTCAAACAAGCTTGTGAAATAGCTCTTGACCTTGAACTGGCAGTTTAGTGGACTAAATCTACTGAAGGTTTAGTACAGCGTTTCCCAACCCTGTTCCTGGAGGCACACCAACACTACGCATTTTCCAACTTTTCCTAATTAAACACACCTGAATCAACACATTAGCTCATTAGGACCAGAAATATATTGGTCAGATTAGGAAGACATCCAAAATGTGCACAGTTGGTGTGTCTCCAGGAACAGGGTTGGGAAACACTGGTTTAGTAGACTAAAATCTTATGATATTTAGTCAACTAAATCTAAATTTGCTGTCAAAATTCACACTGATTCAGAGGTTTGCCTATAATAACGATAAAAGCAATGACATCTTAAATATGCAACTATGTTTAATTTCAGACTCCACAAATGCAAGCCCTAAAAATACAATACATTAAAAGAAAAGCACTGTTAATGCAATGCATTTTAATTTCAATTACTGCAATTCAACATGATTTTTTTGTTTCAAAGACATTTATCATTCATTTATTTTCACAAGGAATTCGTTTGTGAACAAATGCAATGTGCACATGGTTGTTACTGCTGGTTTTCTACGGTGAACTGTTAATTTGATTTCAACTATTTCTTTTGTTGCTTTTTATTTTGTTATATAAATTATAATTTGTTATATTTTGTTATCCTCTCACCTTCAGTCGGAATCTTCTGCTGCAAGTCTTTGATCCTGATTTTTAATTCCCTCATCTGTTCCTCCAGTTCACGTCTGGTTTTGTTCTCTTGAGCTTTCACATACATCTGAAGTGTATATGGTTCAGTCTTCATGCTCTCTATATAATCCAGTAGATCTGGGATCTGTGGTGAGTTTTCGGGTTCCTTCAACCCCATCACTCTGTACTGACCTCCACAGAGACTTCGCTGAGATTCTGCGCTGGATTTGACAAAATCTGTCACTGATGCTTCAACGGTGAGATTTGTTGTGAAGAGCAGTATGAATTGCTCACAAGAGTCAAATATTCTTTTAATTTTCTCTATTTCTGTTTTGTCTTCATCAGAAAGAGGACCAACAGGAATAATGATGACGAAAGCATGAACTCCAGGATCACAGAGAGACACACAGCGGAGAGTCTGACGCATCACTTCGTCCTCTGAGAGCTGACCGAGAGCTGGAAACTCCAGCAGACTGATCAGACGTCCATGTATCTTCTCCTCTTTCTTCTCACGCACTTCACTGCTTGCTTGCCAAAATGAAGGTTTTATCTTTTTCCCACGTAAAAGTTTTGACACAGACACCTTTAGTGATCCATCACTTCCACACAGCACCACATTCAGCTTCTGTTTTCCAGAGAAGTTTGCTGACACTGAAAAAAACAACATTCACAGAGTCACACTTTCACTGAACACTTCTGTAACTCCAATCACTTGTGTATCATTTAATTAATTACTTACTATTGGGATAAATCACTTGTGGACTTCGTGGTCTTGTATAATCTGTGAAGAAATAAAGAATGAATTAAAAAAATATACTAACACTTCATGCTCCCATCTTCACAAACATAACCGTTGGGATCTTTTCAGTTTCTTCTACTTTTATTTTCTGTTCTTCTTTCTGTCCAAACAACAGTTCCCTGTTCCTCTCTTAAAACTCGTATCCATCGTTTTCACACGGATCCTTTGAGTACTATGAGTTTGAATTGAATAAATATAAAAAATGGCACTTTGGTTAACGGTTTTTGTGAAACACGGCTAGTAACGTAAAGTAACCGTTGAACAAGAAAAAGAAGTACTCCTCGGGCTGTCCGAAGACAGTTGAATAATATAGAAATTAGACACGTATTCTATTTTATTATTGTTAAATAGCACTGGGTTAGACACAGTTTAAACATGTAATATCAGGTTTAGTATCACTGGTCCCTGAGAGCACCTCCTTGCTTAAAGACTTTCTGAAGTGTATTTAGTTGAACTCGTGAATGTTAAAAGAGTAATTCTGAAAACGCACAAACTATTTTTCCTTCATCACTTCTCCCTTCCGGACTCTCTTTGGGTTTTCCTTCATCACTGAGGTGAGAGCGCTTCTTGTAGTTGTCCTCTGAATTGATTGGCTCTTCATCCACAGATGTACCAGTACGATTACGAAGTATGTCACATGTGAGATATGCTTTCTGGTGTCCCTTGATTATCTTATCTATCATTGTAAATATATCTGAGTGCAATTCTGTCTTTCTTTCATCCAGCTGCAGATGTCCTCCTCCACACTCTTTTATTAACTGAGGAATAGTTTGCACCAACGCATAGCCTCCAATAAGTTGTCCAGTATGGCTCATCAATGAACTAAACATTGATCTAGGTGTCTCTTTATCAGTCGTGATCACTATAGAGCGCTTAATTGCTTTTTTACTGAATCTGTTGAGCACATATTTGACTCTTCTCATGTCCTCCTCAGTGAAGTCATTATACTGCAGTACAAGTATGAATGCATGAGGTCCTGGATCAGACATGTCCACACACTCTCTCAGTGTTTGTGTGATCTGATGATCTGAGATGTCTGGATTCAGCAGATGAAGAGTGTTAATGACTGTGACGTGTCTGTCCTTCACCATTCCACTGATCATCAGATTGAGCTTCTGTAAAGCTGCCGGTTCTTCATTCTCACACATATCTATTTCCATGATTAGGTTTCTGACTCTGCTGTTTTCTGCTACACTTTTCCCCAGAAGAACAATACTCAGATCACACACTGAAAAACACGAAACAAAATACTGTAAAGAAAAACCTTTGATTAAGAATCTGCAGCAATGCCACAATAACCATGCTGACAATTAAATTGACAAATTGTGAGAATTCTGGCTTCATATTTACATTACTCTATATTATGAGAACATTTTTAGTTGTGATTCACACGTAAAATAATTCAGAACCAGATTACACACAGACTGTAATCTAATCAACAAACAAACTATTCATTGCATATAAGAACAAAATATGCAGTTTTAGTGCCTGTGTGTTAAATACTGTTATCTATGTCTATATAATTCAACTGACTTACTGTTGGGATGTTCATCACTCATACTGTGCCGCCTTTTGCTCTCTGAAAATAAAACACACATATAGTATCCGAAGTGATAAATATTACATAATAACACATATAGTATCCGAAGTGATAAATATAACATAATAACACATATAGTATCCGAAGTGATAAATATAACATAATAACACATATAGTATCCGAAGTGATAAATATTACATAATAACACATATAGTATCCGATAGTATCCGAAGTAAATATAACATAATAAACATATAGATAAATATTACATAATAACACATATAGTATCCGAAGTGATAAATATTACATAATAACACATATAGTATCCGAAGTGACAAATATTACATAATAACACATATAGTAAATTCAATTAAAAATTCAATTAAAAAGACTAATAATAATAAAAACAATGATAATATAACATAATAACACATATAGTGTCAGTAAAGTTCCGAAGTTATTCAGTATCCGAAGTTAAAACTTACGTCTCTCGAAAGTGATAAATATTACTCTATAGTATCTGATAAATATAACATAATAACACATATAGCTTAAATATTACACAATAAACGAAGTGATAAATTTACTGAATGATAAAATTACTAATAACAATATAGACAAATACAAGCATGATAAATATTACATAATAACAAATAAAAGTGATAAATATAACATAATAACCATATAGTATCAACATACATAATAAACATATAGAAAGTGATAAAATTACACAAAACCGAAGTATATCATAATAACAATATAGTATCGTAAATATAACATAATAACACATATAGTCATGAAAATATAACATAATAACACATATAGAAGTGATAAATATAACATAATAACACTTATAGATCCGAAGTGATAAATATAACCATATTCGATGATAAATATAACAATTTTCGATGATAAATATAACTTAACACATATAGTATCCAAGTGATAAATATAACTTGCAGAAAATGTTAAGTGATAAATATAACTTAACACATTAGTATCAAGTGATAAATATACATAATAAACATATAGTATCCGGTTATTTACATAATAACACATATAGTTGTGATAAATATTACTATACACATAAAAAGGATAAATATAACATAATAACACATATGTAGAATTCTATATTAATATAACTATTGTAAACACATTAGTATCGATGTAAATATAACATAATAACACATATAGTTGAAGTGATAAATATAACCTACCGAAGTGATAAATATAACATAATAACACATATAGTGGATAAATATAACATAATAACACATATAGTTATTTCACCGCCACCTGCTTCAGTGTTAAATATAACATAATAACACATATAGTGAAGTGATAAATATAACTAATAAACATATAGAATTAAATATAACTAATAACACATATAGATCCGAAGTTAAATATTACTAATAACACATATGCCGAAGTGATAAATATAACATAATAACACATACAGATCCGAAGTGATAAATATAACTTCCTATAGTATCACGTGATAAATATTACATAATAACGCGTGATAAATATAACATAATAACACATATAGCGAAGTGATAAATATTACATAATAACATATATAGAGTGATAAATATTACTCACATATAGCGAAGTGATAAATATTACATTAACACATGAAAGTGATAAATATTACATAATAACTGTATCCGGGACAAATATTACATAATAACACATATAGCCGAAGTGATAAATATTACGCGGTGATAAATATTACCACATATAGTTCCGAAGTATGATCAAGTGATAAATATTACATAATAACTTTTCCACAATTCTAATAACACATATAGTAAATTCAATTAAAATTCAATTAAAAAGACAAAATAATAAAACAATGACAGCATGACGTGATGTCTCTCGAACTCTCTGGCTTCAAAGTCTTTGACAAATCGACACAAATAAACATCCAACATACAGAACACAAAACTATTCATCAACAAGCATCTCCATATTTGAATTGTTTTGGATTTTACTTATTCACAGATTGTTGTCTATACACATGAAAGGCAGTGAATTCTATATTCTATTGAAATGTGTTGCCTACCCATCGGCATCGCAGATGTTGTGCTGTTTTTTCTGCTCCGATTCTTCCTCACGCCGCGTGCAGCGCACGAGTGAAACCTGGGGAGCTCGCGGCCGTTTAAACTTTTCCACAATCCTAGAGGCTGATGGAGAAAGTCTTCGACATTCATCAACACGTGTATTAATAAGAAAAGGCGGGAAAACTGATACTTCGCTTATTAATACGGGAAAACTGTTTGATTTTACTTTTCATTAAATTCAATGAAATGTGTCGTTACACTGAGCTGGCTGAGCTTCGATGCATGGGATGATTTTATGATTAATAGATGCACGCACAATTATCCACATATGACTACTATAATGTATGTATGTTACCACAAACGGGACTAATTCGGGATTAAATGACTGTACATCGATTTGTACAAATACAGACTTGTTTGCCAATTCAAATGTTCTGTTCTGCATTAATAGGCTATCATAAATTGCTCATGCATTTGTGGATCATGTGACACGCATGCGTTTAATGTTCGAGTCGACCCTGCTCGGTTCATTTGGATTTTGAGACTTCGTTTACAGCATTTCACGACCCGGTGTTACTACACTGAAACAAATGCTTTTTAACCGGTGTCTGCAGTTAAGAATTACATTAATGCGCAGCATTTTCTTTAAATGGAGACATATTTGTGAATACAAATGTTATATTAAAGTATCTTAATTTGTGCATGTAGCGATTCAAATGTGCATTTGTGGATCAGTCGACACGCGTGCATTCGTTCACATCTCTTCTGAGTCGATTCTATTTGATTCATTTGAATTTGGAGACTTTCGTTCCGCTCTTTTGGCCTTGCCCGATCCATTCCACACACAAGTACTCCAGTCCTCTCCTCGCTGCTGAGCCAAAGAGAATCAGCGAGCACTAGATGGCACTAGCCCCAGTCACACTGTGTCTGGTTTTATAACTCTATACCCGTTTCACACCGCGCGGGTGAGCGGCGCAGAAGCGGCGCGCGCACATCGTGCTTTCATACCGGCAGCGTTTGTCACGCGCAGCTGAACCGCGGCTTGTACTGCTGCAATAAAGACGAGTATCGTCATATCTTCGAGCGTTCTCCTCTGAATCCTGTGTGTCGTGTGCTTTGATGCATGATATAGCCAGCAAACTCTGTGATGCGACCGTGCCCCCCCCCCCCCCCCTCGTCCCACACATGTGGGTTAGAACGATAAACTTGAGCCAAGTTTTCAAGTTGTGTATACGAAAATATTGCCCAACCTATCAGAAAAAATATGTCTGACCCGTGTCACATTTTATATGAGGAATATTCATGTTTGCCATAACAGAAGTTGCATGCTAGATTGAATTGGCTGTTACATACATCTTTTGTGTGTCAGTCTGCAGAATTAATAAATCAGAATTGGGGTTCAAATCGGTCTCTGGAAAATAGAAAGGACTCACTATTAATTATTTATAATCACTATGCAGTATTTATGCATGTACTGTTGTATTTTGTCTATTGTATTGCTTGTTATAACTGCTGTGAAATCGGGGTTCAAGCCACATTTTTGGAAAATAGAAAGGACTTCCAACATTAAAGTGTAATGGATTGAATAATTGAATTTAAAAAGTATTAAAGCTAACAAATGTCTTTAGTTTTATTAATTTAACATATCTTTGAAGTTTGGGTAAAAACTCTGGAAGTGATGTGTTTTCGTGCATTTTTTTTTTTTATATGGCGATTGTGAGACACGAAACACATCACTTACATGAAAGAATTTTATGCCAACATGAAATGTGTGAGGACTGGAATTGAATGGATTGAATAATTGAATTTCCTCTGCCCTAAACTTATAAAACAATGCAAATATATTAATTTAACATATCTTTGGTTTGGGTAAAAACTCTGGAAGTGATGTGTTTTCACAATCTGATAGGCAGCACGTTTCGCCGGTACACCTGTAGTGAAGTGATTATTGATTTGTGTAATGGGACAGATTGGCTCTTGCTGTTTTGAGGGCTGCTTTACTGAATGCATCATCTCTGGTCTTTAGCAGCACACAACCCTCTGCTGTCATCATGGCTTCTGGTACACCTTGCACGTGTGGTGATGTGAAGTGATTATTGATTTGTGTAATGGGACTTGGTTAATATCTTGCTGTTTTGACATCATCTCCTGAATCCTCTTTCTGATGTATGCATCATCTCTGTCACTGTTTCAGGATACTCTTGCTGTCAGGTCTGTGTGGTCCTGTAGGTGTTTGCCTCTTTAAACGTGTGGTGATGTTCCAGTCCGTACCAGAATCAGTCCTGCAGCATCATCTGTCCATATTGTGATCTGCTGTTACTAATATGTGCAAATACTCTTGTTTTACTTCCAATAGCAGATAGTTATAGATTATTATAGAAATAAGCGTGTAGGTGTTTGCAAACTCTTTAAAATGAGCTTTAAATTAAAGTGAGATCACGATACTCTGATGAATCATCTCTTTAGTATTGTTTTACACATATATATTAAATATTGAGTAATTATGTTCATGTTTTATTTGCATTGCAAGCAAACACTTATAGATTATTATAGAAATAAGCTTAAATGACTTTAAATTAAAGAATCATTTAGTAGCAGATAATCATTTCCACAATCAGTGTCTGAGCCTATATATTAAATATTGTTGTAGCTGTTCATTCAGTCAGGGTGACAGTGACACTTGTATTTGCTTTGTGTGCACTGCTTAGTAGCATTTCTCATTTATTGTTTTAGTATGTTGTCTATGCATATGTATCTGTGATTGATCTTTTATTTAGTTGTTATGCCTTCAACAAAAGGGTTTCGACCGCGTGTCTTGACATGAGGAGCTCATTTCTCATTTATTGTTTTAGTATGTTGTCTATGCATATGTATCTGTGATTTATCTTTTATTTAGTTTTTATGCCTTCAACAAAAGGGTTTCGACCGCGTGTCTTGACATGAGGAGCTCATGTCTGGAAACATTAGATCCCTGCATATGAGAGAGAGCGCGAGTGATCATATGCACCTCAAGAAAAACACATTTTCCATCTGAACTTCCGTCATAGAAAGAGAAAGTAAAACAAGGAGTTTAAGTGAACAGAACCATTATTCATATTTATCTGATAAGTGTGAACGGATTTATTTCAGTGAAATTCAAGCTAAAAAGTCAGTTAAAAATATCTTCTGAAGCTATGTGTCTTAAATTGATATAACATACGGTAAATATGTCAGTGTCACAGTCAGTTGTTGGAGTGCCCAGCTTAGCCACCAGAGGGCACTCTCTTTGAGTCATTGTTTGTGTGTTCTGGACTGCGTTTCCCATCAGCCTTTGCACTCATGCTACAAAACAAATGTTCACCCAAACAGCAGGAGGCACTGTCTGAAAAAACGATAGTTCTGGGAGTGCTGGTCTGAGCGTGCTGTAATTAATAAAACACTTTAAATAGGGCAAATCAAATGTGCCTCCAAACTTGACCAGCTTATGCAGTCAGTGGTACCAGCCCTTGTAGGAGTCACATGCAATCTAAATATAGTAGTGCAACTTTAAAATGATCTGTAGTGTTTATATATATATCATGTAAATAATAGTGTCTAAGTGTCTACCTGGTCTGGTGTGTGGGGATATTGTTCTTCACAAGCCAGGCACAGAGGTTCTGTGGAAGGTAATCAAGGTGACATTATATTCTTTATGCTTAATACATCAACCCTTGTTAATATATGAAGAAAACCCTGATTCATTCAGAAGGCATAAACCCAGGTCTTCACGCATCTGTGCAATGTTTGTGTCTGTGCATGAGAAGGTCAAGTCCCCCAGAAAAAGTGCTTCTGCAAACTAGACAATTGCCATTGAACCATTTACACTGATTGGCCTTTATGTGATTTTATTACCTATAATTATAGTAACCATTATATTAGATTTTGTTTTGCAATCTGAATTATAAAAATGTGATTTACCTTATGATCATTGTTACTTCATTTTGAATGAAAGTTGTGAGTTGTATGTTATATACATTTTCATGTAGGTCAACAAAACGATCAAAAAAGTTATTAACTTATCATTTGAATTAAAGCCTATTACATACATAAAGAGCCCAGTAGCACAGAATAATCACAATACTGTGTGCTGTATATGCCTTTTGCAAGTTATGCTATGTCTTCTTCATACACACATTTGCAATTAAAACTAATGCCAAAATAACCTGCTGTCTTTATTGTATTCATAAATGCAAAATAGCCACATAATGACTTTATCTTTCATCATCTCACCATTTTCAACACTGCGTAAAGAATGGTTATATAACTATATATTACAAAAACGGTAACATTAATTTATTACTAAAGTTGGGTTGATGTTATGTAGGCTACCAACTGAGCAAACAATAAGAAACACCACAGAATGATCACAACTGAAACTTTACTGTGTCACCAACACCAAAGATACATTTATATCAGTTATTAACAGTTTTAAAGATTGTTAAAATAAATTAGTTACATAAACCAAAATGTTTGTTGGCTCAGTAAGTTGGCGTGTATCCTCAGGCACATCAACAATAGCTGTAATAATTCAATTAAACATAACATGACACAATCTAACATGTGCCTTGGTGAGTGAAATTCTTTGTGCTCCAAAAATTATTTGTGCTCCAGAAACAATTTACATATAGACAGTACATACAGTGCTCAGCGTAAATGAGTACACCCCCTTTGAAAAGTAACATTTTAAACAATATCTCAATGAACACAAATGTTTTTTCCAAAATGTTGACAAGACTAAGTTTAATATAACATCTGTTTAACTTATAACATGAAAGTAAGGTTAATAATATAACTTAGAGAACAACATTTTCAGTTTTACTCAAATTAGGGTGATGCAAAATGAGTACACCCCACTGAAAGTCTCTGGAGCAAAGCTACATTTTAGACTACAAATGTCTAATTTAACAAGAATTCAACCACAGGTGAGTCTAATTATTCATTACACAGGTGTTCACAGACAGTTGACTATAAAAGGGTGTTACTTAAAGAAAACCCCTTCCCATTTCATGCTGTCAGCAATGGCACCACATGGAAGAGAAATGTCACAAGACCTGAGAAAGAAAATAATTAATTTACACAAGAAAGGTGAAGGCTACAAGAAGATCAGCAAAGCTTTACTTATCAGTCAGAATACTGTAGTAAAAGTGGTACAAACATTTAAAAAGATGGAACTGCAACCATCTCACAGACACGTCCAGGTCGTCCACGGAAGTTAACACCTCGTCAGGAGCGTCTTCTGATGAGAAGGGTTGAAGAAAATCGACATGCAAGTTCACTGCAGTTATCTAAAGAAGTAGAAAGCCAAACTGGGGTGACTATTTCCCGTGACACAATACGGCGTACACTGAAGAGGAATGGCATGCATGGGTGCCGTCCACGAAAGAAGCCTCTCCTAAAGCCCAGGCACAAAAAAGCCCGCCTAGAGTTTGCCAGGGCCCATGCTGACAAAGATGAAGACTACTGGGACTCTATACCCTGGAGTGATGAGACCAAGATCAATGTTTTTGGAACTGATGGCTTCAAAACTGTATGGCATCGCAAAGGTGAGGAATACAAAGAAAAATGCATGGTGCCTACAGTGAAACATGGTGGTGGCAGTGTCCTTATGTGGGGCTGCATGAGTGCTGCTGGTGTCGGGGGGGGCTGCATTTTGATGGCATCACATCATGAACAAATGTACAAATGCTGCTACTGAACTGAGAGAAGAAGACCATCACTCCATGCACTGGTGCCGTGCACTGGTCCAACGTGACACTTTTCCAAACACACATCTAAGGCCACACACATTGGATTTCTGAAGAAGAACAGAAAGTGATTCAGTGGCCAAGTATGTCTCCTGATCTGAACCCAATCGAAACCCACCTAACACCTTCTGGAATTCTGAAGTTGAGCATCAGCATCTCCTCTCCATCCATCCATCTCTAAAAGAGGTCTCTAAAAGAATGGAAATTCTGGCAAAAAGAATGGAAAAAGATAGATCTGGCAAAATGTCGCCAACTTGTTCATTCCATGCCTAGAAGACTTGGTGCTGTCATTAAAAATCATGGAGGCCATACAAAGTACTAGATTTAGTAGTTTGTGTTGTGGGGTGTACTAATTTTTGCATCACCCTAATTTGAGTAAAACTGAAAAATGTGTAATCTAAGTTATATTATTAACCTTACTTTCATGTTATAAGTTAAACAGATGTTATATTAAACTTAGTCTTGTCAACATTTTGGAAATGGTTTTTGTGTTCATTGAGATATTGTTTAAAATTTTACTTTTCAAAGGGGGTGTACTCATTTACGCTGAGCACTGTATATATATATATAATCCGTAGTATATATATTCATACAAGGAATAAATTATTGAAATCTATTTGATTTAGTTAACAGATAAACAAGGGGAAAAAACAGTGATGCAATGTTAAGAAGATAAGTGTTTAAAGTTGATTCTGCTGGTATAAGGAAACAGTTGAAGTGATTGCGTCACACACACACACACACACACACACACACACACACACACACACACACACACACACACACACACACACACACACACACACACACACACACACACAGTTCAACATCAGTTCCAGCATTGCTAAAGTTGGTACAAGTTCAACTGCGTTCTCGAGACGTACGGAACGCCCCTGTCTTGCGCGAGGAGATCCTCCTGGCAAAGGATGCAATCGAGCCGGTCCCTCCAGCCGAGATGAGGCAGGGGTTTTACAGCCATTACTTCATCGTACCCAAGAAAGGTGGTGGCCTTCGGCCAATCCTGGATCTGCGAGTCTTGAACCGGACTTTACACAAGCTCCTGTTCAAGATGCTGGCGCACAGGCACATGATCAAATGCATTCAAGGGTTCAAGGTTTCTTTATTTGTCACATGATAAATTATACAGGGTATAATCAAAAGTGAAATGTAGTAAATATCTCAGTTCAGCCCCAGGATTGGTTTGCAGCGATCGACCTGAAGGATGCTTACTTTCTACAGTTTGTGTTCGAAGGTCGGGCATGGTAGTACAGGGTCCTCCCCTTCGGGCTCTCCCTGTCTCCCCGTGTGTTCACGAAGGTCGTAGAAGGCACCCTTACCCCATTACGGGAAGTGGGCGTCAGGATCCTCAACTACCTCAACGATTGACTTATCCTAGACCAATCCAGAGGGCAGTTGGCTGATCACAGGGACTTGGTGCTTCCGTACCTCAGTCAGTTGGGGCTTCGGGTCAACTGGGAAAAGAGCAAGCTCTCCCCTGTGCAGAGAATCTCTTTTCTCGGTGTGGAGTTAGACTCGGTGAGTATGACGGTTACGCCTCACGGAGGAACGTGCCCAAGCAGTGCTGACCTGCCTGAGTTCCTTCAGAGGCAGTAATGTGGTACCACTGAAACAGTTTCAGAGGCTCCTGGGGCATATGGCATCCGCAGCTGCAGTCACGCCGCTTGGATTGCTTCATATGAGACCACTTCAGCACTGGCTACACTCCCGGGTCCCGAGGTGGGCATGGCGCCGCAGTTAGGGTGGGTATCACCCAGAAGTATTGCCGCTCCCTCAGCCCCTGGACGGACCTTGCCTTTCTACGGGCTGTGGTGCTCCTAGAACAAATGTCCCGGCATACTGTTGTCACAACAGATGCCTCCAGCACGGGCTGGGGCGCTACAAGCAACGGGCAGGCAGCCTCGGGGCTCTGGACAGGGCCCCGACTGCTTTGGCACAACAACTGCCTAGAGCTTTGGGCAGTGAATTTAGCCTTATGGCAGTTCCGGCCACTGCTGTTGGGCAAGCACGTGCTAGTCCACACGGACAACACTGCGGCGGTCTCGTACATCAACCGGCTGGGAGGTATACGATCACACCGCATGTCACAGCTCGCCCGCCATCTCCTCCTCTGGAGTCACACGCAGTTTGAGTCACTGCGCGCTGTTCACATCCTGGGGAAGCTCAATCGTGCGGCCGACGCGCTCTCACGACAGCTCACATTCCCCGGAGAGTGGCGACTCCATCCCGAGATGATCCGGCTGATCTGGAGTCGATTCGGGGAAGCTCAGGTGGACCTGTTTGCTTTCCCCGAGTCCTCCCCCTGCCAGCAGTACTTTTCCCTGACCGAGGGTCCCCTCGGCACAGACGCACTGGCACACAGCTGGCCTCGGGCCTTACGCAAGTATGCGTTTCCCCCAGTGAGCCTACTCGCACAGACAGTGTGCAAGCCCAGGGAGGACGAGGAGCAGGTCCTGCTGGTTGCGCCCCATTGGCCCACCCGGACCTGGTTTCCCGAACTAATTTCCCTCGCGATAGCACCTCCCTGGCGCATTCCTCTGTGGAAGGACCTCCTCTCTCAGGGGCTCGTCACCATATGGCACCCGTGTCCAGATCTATGGAACCTCCATGTGTGGCTCCTGGACGGGACCGGCAGACTTGAGTGGTCTACCACCGGCAGTGGTAGAGACCATCATTCAGGCTAGAGCTCCTTCAACAAGGCAAACCTACGCACTGAAATGGAGTCTGTTCACGAACTGGTGTTCTTCTCGCCGAGAAGACCCTCGAAGATGCACGACTGGAGTAGTGCTTTCTTTCCTGCAGGAAAGTTTGGAGCGTAGGCTGTCACCCTCCACCTTGAAAGTGTATGTAGCCGCTATCGCGGCTCACCACGATGCAGTGGACGGCCGGTCCCTGGGAAAGCATGATCTCATCGTGAGGTTCCTGAAGGGGGCCAGGAGGATGAATCCCTCCAGGTCATCCCTTGTGCCCTCTTGGGACCTCTCTATCATCCTGACTGGACTTCAGAGGGGCCCCTTTGAGCCGCTGGACTCAGTCGAGCTGAAGTTCCTGTCTCTTAAGACAGCGCTCCTGACCACGCTCACTTCCATCAAACGGGTCGGGGACCTCCAGGCGTTTTCGGTAAGCGAAGAGTGCCTTGTGTTCGGGCCGGTCTACTCTCACGTTGTCTTGAGACCCCGGCTTGGATACGTGCCCAAGGTTCCCACCACGCCCTTCCGCGATCAGGTGGTGAACCTGCAAGCACTGCCCTCAGAGGAGGCAGATCCAGCCTTAGGGTTGCTGTGTCCCGTAAGAGCATTACGCATATACGTGGACAACACCCGGAGCTTCAGAAGCTCTGAGCAGCTCTTTGTCTGCCACGTAGGGCAGCAGAAAGGGAAGGCTGTCTCCAAACAGAGGTTGGCCCACTGGATAGTGGAGGCCGTCGCCTTGGCGTACTAGTCGCAAGGCGAGCCGTGCCCCTTGGGGTTGAGGGCTCACTCCACAAGGAGTGTTGCCACCTCCCATGCGTTGGTGCACGGCGCCTCTTTGGCAGACATCTGCGGAGCTGCAGGCTGGGTGACACCGAACACCTTCGCAAGATTCTACAGTCTCTGCGTCGTGCCAGTTTCTTCCCGTGTGTTGGGTAACAGGTAATGGGCGGGAAGAACTGGCCGGTGTCACGCTTGCTGCGCCATTTCCCCTCACCCGAGGATACGAGCGCCTTTTTTCTCCTCCAGTTCAGTTCCCCGGACGGTGAACCCTGGTGGAATCCTCCAAGCACCCCCAGGCAGTCAGACTGGGCGGAGCAGTCTGATGCCAGGCCCAGTACTGGTGCTAGCTCGCCCGGGTCTCCGGTCAGCCCCTGTACTGGGCTAGGTGTCCGTATGGCCTGATTCCCCTTCGGGTAATCCCATATGTGTATTCTTCCATGGTAAGGTTTCCCTCACGATAAACCCGTGTCTTCTCTTTGACAGAGTTTTTGTCAGGTTCTGCTGGCAGCCCTCCTCCCTACACCTAGGTAGGATCTGCCCCAGAATCCAGTCGTATGTAGCACTGCCCCAAGTCTGGGCCTGTCCATACCAGTGTCTCCACATGTTACCTTCGGGCAGAATGTGGCCTCCGTAGTGCCCTTCTCCGGAAGGCTCGCTTCCCTGCCATTACGGCAAGCTGTTACAACAAATAGGAAAGACCTGAAGCCGTCTTTCACTGAAGGTCGAAATCCCTTCTGATTTCCGTGGGGAAAGGAACAGCGGCTTGGCTATCTCCAGCAGTGATGTACTCAGTGGACCCCTATGTCGTCACGACATAACTCGTAGTGACCGACAGATAGGGAACGTCTAGGTTACGTACGTAACCCCCGTTCTCTGATGGAACATTTCATGTTTTAATTTTGATGAGTAGAGCTTACAGCTCATGAAAGTAAAAAAATGCAGTATCTCAAAATATTAAAATATTTATATTTGAGTTTCATTAAATGACCATCCATACAGTATAAATTCTGTGTGTCTCTTATTCTTTGAAACCACAATAATGAGGAAGACTGCTGACTTGGCAATGGTTAAGAAACAATCATGAGCCCCGTTTTCCATAGTATTTTATTTTTAAAAATGTCAGATCACAATGTCACCGTAAAAAAAATCCAGACACAAAAAATTCAAAGAAAATACAAGCTGTGTGTTCAGTACAGTGTGTCTGATGGAGCCGCTGGATTCAGTGCAGGAGGATGAAGAAGAGCAGAGAACCGCAGAGGAACAAGCTCTGAGTGACACTTTTAGCACCGTTACACAGGTTCCCCTCACAACACGAGAAGCTCCCAACATCAGGGACCGATGTTGTTGCTGTGGCATCACAAATAGATTGAGAAGCACAGCCTTTTGTAACCATAGACTGCCCTCCGTAACTCGCTGATGAAAATAAAGAAAACACAGGTTTATCTAAGCTGGAAATGTGAGTCTGTATCAAATGCTCAAACATAAGAACGATATAAATAATGACTTCTTCTTGCTTTTCCAGATTCTCACCTGTTGCTTTAATGCAGCGGGTATCACTCCCCGAACAGTTTAATATGTTTGAGCAGCTCTGTCCATCACAAAAGTAACACGTATTTCTGTTGGGAGCATTAGAGGGATCTACAGGACGAAAACATGTTTTGTTTTATCTCCTGTTAAGAATATAACATCTCACTTCGTTACCATTCAATGTCAAATGTAAAATGTGTGTTGGACTTAATTATTTTATTGCATTTGGTCCGTAAAGCACAATACCTGGAGCATCCTGGGCGTTACACTTGTCTGTGTTGCAGCACGCTAAAGATGTCTTTCCAACGCCGAAGTCCATATAACCACTTATACAGTCAGCAGCACAGCTTTTAACCTTCACTTTAGCAGTAGTGCCACCTAAGAACGGGAGTTATTCAGAAAAGACACATTGTTTTGATGGTAAATGTATTTATAAATGACAAAAAAATTATTTTATTATTTCAAATATTGATTCAGTTTTAATGCAAATTATACTGTTAAGCATAACAATTAAATAGCTGAAATATAAATAGAATATTCCATGAGTGCAATTATAAATTCTGTGAGAAGTTACATTTACAGCAGCACCAGTAAAGAAAAAAAGCCCACCAGCATTCAAATTAGTCAAATATAACAGGGATTTTCAATTCCTCATATCGGACTTACCAGCTTGTGCCACTGATGTTGAACTCATGCACTTGGAAACTCCACTGGGACAGGCTTTTACAGTTTGATCTGCACAAGAACCCGTGGTACCCATACACTCATAACAGCTGAAAGAGTGTCCTTTAGTGATAAAACAGAGAGAGAGAGAGACATAAATGATCCGTATTTGTACTCAATTACATTACAAGCAATATTTGTCTTTTGTACCTGCAGTGAAAAGAACGAAGAGAAGAAAAACTGAGATTTGCAGATCCATCTTTGATCAGGAGGTGAATGAAATAACATCCCTCTTTCATCACCTATATAGCTTTTCAAATGGGAGGGTCTTTATGTAGAAACGAAAGAAATTTCTAGAAACTGAAGCTTCAGCTTGCATAATTTACCTGGCAGTAAAGGGAGGTTTCAAAAAATTACAAGGATTGTAAAGGACTGATTAAACCCAACCGTCTTAAAGAGACAGTTCACATAAAAATTAACATTCTGTTATTAGTCGTGCATCCTCATGTAATTTCCAAACCTGCTTGACTTATACTCTGCGGAAAGCAAAGGAATAAATTTTGTGTCTGTGTGTTTTGCGTGTGTGTGCTTTTCCTTTATCCATAAAGTGTGTTCAATGTTGTTTGAGCCCAAACGTTATTTAAAGCATCTATTTGTGTTCTGCAGCAGAAAGTATGTCATACACACTTTGTTGAGTGCTTTATGTATTACCTCTATTCAGGGGTGAGGATACTTTTTTTTTTTTTTTTTTTTTTTTAAGTAGGTCAATGTTAATTTTGCTGATCTTTACACACACACACACACACACACACACACACACACACACACACACACACACACACACACACACACACACACACTGTTTTTGTGCTCCAGGGTCTCTCTCTCTCTCTCTCTCTCTCTCTCTCTCTCTCTCTCTCCCTCTCTCTCTCTCTCTCTCTCTCTCTCTCTCTCTCTCTCTCTCTCTCTCTCTCTCTCTCTCTCTCTCTCTCTCTCTCTCTCTCTCTCACTCACTCATTCGCACGCACAATCTGACAGGGTAGCACAAATCGACAGAACACCGGCATACAGAAGTAAACACGGAGGATATAAAATAAGCGAATATGCATTTATTTATAGTGAGATCTGCTGCAGAAGCCAGCAAAATTATACACAGGCAATATGAAAAGATAAAGACAAGGATGTGACAAAAGGCAGCAGGGTATTAACTTTTATGATACGAGCCCTCATGTTTTGCTTGTGGCGTTATCACTGTGTAAAGGTGCGTTCACACCAGACGCGAATTAAGCAATAAATCCCGCGTAGTTGGACGCTTGAACATTTTGAGTTTACTCGCTCCATTCACGCGTGAAATTCACTTAACAACAGCAGCAGCTTCGTGTTGGTGTCTCCAGTCTGCAAGGTTGTCCCTGACGTGGTGACTGCAATCTGGGACTGCTTAGTGGAGGAGTCCCGTGGCACCCGATGGAATAGTTTTTGTTTTTTATATCCTGTGCTGTTTATGTCCTTTATGTTTAGCTCTTGTAAATATTCCCATCCTTTTGTCTTTTCTTTTGAGTTACACCCTTTATATATTGTAAATAATCACATATTTTCAACCTCTCTTGTAAATATTGATGAATATCTTTTTTCATCTTTAACTCTTGTAAATCTTTTCATTATTTTTTGTTCAAGTTTAGATTGTTATAATTTTCTTGTTTTCAAATGATAAACCTCCAAAGTAATCCCTGCATTCTCATTACACTATACCACAACACTGGTCCAATCACAAATAACTCGTTTTTACTATACTATTGTGAGTGTATTTGCAATAGGATATAACTAGAATGAATGCACAAATGTTTGCCATAAGTATTATATATATTTAAATTATATATTTTTTGTAACAAATATAAATTATGATTTACTATGTTGTGCACAAAGTAACACACCAACAACCTCTGCAGGGAAGGGACCAGACTCAAGAGGAAGAGCTCATCCTCTGAGCGTGGAGGCGGTGCTGGAGCTACAGGACGGGTCCGGAGTGCTTCTAGGAGCAGACGGCAACCTCTGCAGGGAAGGGACCAGACTCAAGAGGAAGAGCTCATCCCCTGAGCGTGGAGACGGTGCTGGAGCTACTGGACGGGTCCGGAGTGCTTCTAGGAGCAGACGGCAACCTCTGCAGGGAAGGGACCAGACTCAAGAGGAAGAGCTCATCCTCTGAGCGTGGAGGCGGTGCTGGAGCTACTGGACGGGTCCGGAGTGCTTCTAGGAGCAGACGGCAACCTCTGCAGGGAAGGGACCAGACTCCAGACTCAAGAGGAAGAGCTCATCCTCTCCTCTGAGCGTGGAGGCGGCTACTGGAGCTGGAGCTTCTAGGAGCAGACGGCAACCCTTTGCAGGGAAGGGACCAGACTCAAGAGGAAGAGCTCATCCTCTGAGCGTGGAGGCGGTGCTGGAGCTACTGGACGGGTCCGGAGTGCTTCTAGGAGCAGACGGCAACCTCTGCAGGGAAGGGACCAGACTCAAGAGGAAGAGCTCATCCTCTGAGCGTGGAGGCGGTGCTGGAGCTACTGGACGGGTCTGGAGTGCTTCTCTGCAGGAGCAGACGGCAACCTCTGCAGGGACCGGAGGGGACCAGACTCAAGAGGAAGAGCTCATCCTCCTGAGCGTGGAGACGGTGCTGGAGCTACTGGACGGGTCTGCAGGAGGGACCAGACTCAAGAGGAAGAGCTCATCCTCTGAGCGTGGAGGCGGTGCTGGAGCTACTGGACGGGACCGGAGTGCTTAAAGGAGCTCTGCAGGGAAGGGACCAGACTCAAGAGGAAGAGCTCATCCTCTGAGCGTGGAGGCGGTGCTGGAGCTACTGGACGGGTCGGTGCGGAGTGCTTCTAGGAGCAGACGGCAACCTCTGCAGGGAAGGGCTCCAGACGGTCTGGAGCTAGGAGGAAGAGCTCATCCTCTAAGCGTGGAGGCGGCGCTGGAGCTACTGGACGGGTCCGGAGTACTGCTGCTCTAGGAGCAGACGGCAACCGGCGCTGGAGCTTGGACAGGGAAGCAGGACCAGACTCAAGAGGAAGAGCTCATCCTCTGAGGCGTGGAGCTACAGGACGGTGCTTCTAGGAGCAGACGGCAACCTCTGCAGGGAAGGGACCAGACTCAAGAGGAAGAGCTCATCCTCTGAGCGTGGAGACGGTGCTGGAGCTACTGGACGGGTCCGGAGTGCTTCTAGGAGCAGACGGCAACCCTTTGCAGGGAAGGGACCAGACTCAAGAGGAAGAGCTCATCCTCTGAGCGTGGAGACGGTGCTGGAGCTACAGGACGGGTCCCTAGGAGCCGCAACTCTGCAGGGAAGGGACCAGATCAAGAGGAAGAGCTCATCCTCTAAGAGCTGGAGCTTGGATGGGACTTCTTGCAGGGAAGGGACCAGACTGGGAAGAGCTCATCTCTGAGCGTGGAGGCAGTGCTGGAGCTACTGGACGAGACCGGAGTGATAGGAGCACATTTCAAGAGGAAGAGCTGTACAGTATGAGAAGGCAGAAAAGGATTAAACTCATTCACAAACCGAGTGCTTACTGTAAATATAATATGCATGTGAACATGGTCATTATTGCCTGTACACACCTGTGGGTCTGACCCACTCCTCTTCTCCTCTCCTTTAAATACGTGTCCTTCAGACTCTTTCACTTCTTTCTGCACACGTCCTCTGAATAAACACATTAACTCGGCAGCGGCAAAGTAGTTGTAAAATACGGACGAATAAGCTCAATTTGCTGGGGTTCTGATGATTTGTGCTACCGGCTCAGATTGTGCTGCCTAAAGTTACATAAGATATGTAGCACAAATCCATAGCGAAAAAATGCTAACTGTTACCTAAGTGCTACCAGCATCTTATTCATGTGGTTCGAGGCTTTTTTAATGTTCATACCTACCCATCCACACCTACTCTTACCCTAAACTTACTCTTAAAACAATGCAAATATATTATTGGTAGCACAATCTGTAACTTTTTACTGGCTTTAGCTAGCTTGTAGTCTCAATATGTATATATATATATATATATATATATATATATATATATACAGGTGCTGGTCATATAATTAGAATATCATCAAAAAGTGTATTTGTTTCACTAATTCCATTCAAAAAGTGAAACTTGTATAATGTATACATTCATTCCACACAGACTGATATATTTCAAGTGTTTATTTATTTTAATTTTGATGATTATAACTGACAACTAATGAAAACCCCAAATTCAGTATTCTGAGATACTGAATGTTTGTATGATTGTGTGTTGTGTGATTGACCAGCCGTCTGTCCAGAGTGATGCTGTTATTGACTTCAGAACTAAAAAAATCAGTTGTACAAACTAAATACTGAATCTTTATTGTCCTCCAATGCTTGTTACATTAATTAGGAATCGGGTGGAAGGTTAATAAATACATATACAATAAACGGTATAGAAGGATACATACATATACAGAGAAATATTCACCTTATTTTTCAACACAAAAGTGATTTTCTGTGAAAGACTTCAGCTGCGATATGAAAATAACTAAGAATAAAGTGCAGTAAACGGTAAAACAATTAGCTCTACAAACCAGTGTATTTATAATTATGACTCTTCATTAAAAGTAGGAGCAGTTTTGCCTTTTGTGCGGCTAAATATAACTGGAAGTGTTTGAAAAACGAACATGAACATGACCGCACTTCTGTTCGAAATAAAGTGGATCGAATCTATTTAATAAATCACAGTTTACAGGAATACAAAAACGAAAATGCATGAAATATGAGGCAGTGCAAAATGAAATGAATATTGTCAAACACAAACGAGTCTCTGTGACGCAGATGCAGGTCAGATGTTCACGGTGTGGAGATGATCAGAGTAAAGTCCAGCATCAGAAGATGCTCTGATCAGACGAGTCTGTAACAGCCTCCAGATGTCAGGACATGAACAGACGTATAGATGATGATGATGATGATGTTTAGGTCTTCAGCAGCTGCTGATGGACGTCAGTGATGAAGAATCTCACTTTAACATCACAATCAAACTTCACAGGTTCGTCTGGATCACATTACACTAGAAATCACAAACATATCTCAGATTATCCTCATGCACATTTTTATTTTACATTCATGCATTTATAATGTTCTTGCTCAAACACTATCTGTACATGTTTCATTCATTTCAGCGACTCAGAAAGTCCGTCTGATGAGTTTGTCTGAATGTGTCGCTTCATGAGCGAGAGTAAAATGTGATGAATGATTAACAAACACTTACTGAAAGGTCTCAGTCTCTCCATACTCTCCCATCTAGCACTCATCTGTCTGCTCTTCTCTTGTGATTCACAGATTCGGGTCTTATTTCTGACCTCCATTTCTCTCTCTTTTCTCTTCTTATTTTGCTCATCTGTGGTTTCTGATGCTCCGGCAGCTTTCTGTTTGTGTTATTTTCCTTGTACACACCGTTCTGTAATCACACAAATACAGTTTAACTAAAGCCAGCGGTGTTAACGTGACACGAAACAAGGAATACAGAGACAAACAATGATTACACTGTAATAATACAAACATTCAGTGGCAGAAATTAAACCATTTTTGATAACATGGCAAATAATCCAGTCATCCGTATGAGAATAAAGCTGATATAATGATTAATGAAAGCATGTGTTAGAAACATATTTCTCACCTGTACGTGTTTATAAATCAGACTGAATATACACTAAAGTCAAGCAGAAATAAAGATCATAGTCCGCAGCTGCAGAGATTGATGCGTGTGCTCTGTTTTATACCAGGATTGAGCTTCTGTTCTTATACCAGGATTGAGCTTGTGCTTTTATACCAGGATTGAGCTTCTGTTCTTATACCGGGGCTATATGCGGTTTCAACAGACCAATCAAACCTGTCTAACCAGTGTTTTTGGATGGTGTGATAGAAACATCAGACGATGAGGCAACAAGGAAGTAAACTAGTACTTTTGGCATACTTTAGTGTATTTGCAGCCAGGCTAATGATTGGTATACTTCAAATGTGTTAATGAATGGTTAACTTATAATGTGCTATTTTTGGAACAACACATTTTGTACTGAGTATATTTTAGTTGTCATTAAATTGAAGTAAAGCACAATTTAAAGTGTGTTTACTGTACTTTTATGTGGTGAAGTGGAACACGTTCAAGTATGTGTAGTACGCTAAAGTGAGCTAAAAGTCCTCAATGTGAGCTCGTACTATGATCACAATGTAAGGTCAAAGTGTGCTCACTGCACAGAGACTGGATACCCAGCATGCATTGCAGCATGAAGCTTTTGATTGTTACCATTGATGAGATTCATTCACCGATTCTTGATGTCTCTCTTTGTTTATAAATGACACCGTAGTTCAAAATGTGTGTGACTTATCAGGCTTTTCATACATTATTACACTGCTTAATCCTATACTGTATAATCAAAAAGCTGTTATAATTAAACAGTTTAGATTAATAACATCTCACAAAGACTGCATACTGAATCTAGGTGATGAAATTGGTTGACAACAAACCAACATCACCTTGTTGCTATCTCTTCTTAGTTCTCCTTGACATAACAGATGTGCTTTACAAACACAGTTACAGCAGCCCCCCCCCCCCCCCCCCCCCCCCCAATAATATAATGTAATAAAGCCCAACTAAAGCAAACACTAATCACCTTGAAGGTAACATCAAAAACATCTAATTCTCAATAAGCACTTCTGTAGATGTCAGAAATAAAGTCAGTCTGGTTAGTGTTGAGTGGAGCTGCTGGTGATGCTGTTTGTAGAGTTGTTTTCTGGTTAGTGTTGAGTGGAGCTGCTGGTGATGCTGTTTGTAGAGTTGTTTTCTGGTTAGTGTTGAGTGGAGCTGCTGGTGATGCTGTTTGTAGAGTTGTTTTCTGGTTAGTGTTGAGTGGAGCTGCTGGTGATGCTGTTTGTAGAGTTGTTTTCTGGTTAGTGATGAGTGGAGCTGCTGGTGATGCTGTTTGTAGAGTTGTTTTCTGGTTAGTGTTGAGTGGAGCTGCTGGTGATGCTGTTTGTAGAGTTGTTTTCTGGTTAGTGTTGAGTGGAGCTGCTGGTGATGCTGTTTGTAGAGTTGTTTTCTGGTTAGTGTTGAGTGGAGCTGCTGGTGATGCTGTTTGTAGAGTTGTTTTCTGGTTAGTGTTGAGTGGAGCTGCTGGTGATGCTGTTTGTAGAGTTGTTTTCTGGTTAGTGTTGAGTGGAGCTGCTGGTGATGCTGTTTGTAGAGTTGTTTTCTGGTTAGTGATGAGTGGAGCTGCTGGTGATGCTGTTTGTAGAGTTGTTTTCTGGTTAGTGATGAGTGGAGCTGCTGGTGATGCTGTTTGTAGAGTTGTTTTCTGGTTAGTGATGAGTGGAGCTGCTGGTGATGCTGTTTGTAGAGATGTTTTCTGGTTAGTGACGAGTGGAGCTGCTGGTGATGCTGTTTGTAGAGTTGTTTTCTGGTTAGTGATGAGTGGAGCTGCTGGTGATGCTGTTTGTAGAGATGTTTTCTGGTTAGTGACGAGTGGAGCTGCTGGTGATGCTGTTTGTAGAGTTGTTTTCTGGTTAGTGACGAGTGGAGCTGCTGGTGATGCTGTTTGTAGAGATGTTTTCTGGTTAGTGATGAGTGGAGCTGCTGGTGATGCTGTTTGTAGAGTTGTTTTTTGGTTAGTGATGAGTGGAGCTGCTGGTGATGCTGTTTGTAGAGATGTTTTCTGGTTAGTGACGAGTGGAGCTGCTGGTGATGCTGTTTGTAGAGTTGTTTCATCATTCTCTGCTGAGATCATATTTCTTCTTTAATTTCAGTTGATTTCATCGAAGGCTGGAAGTGTCTAGAAGTCAGGTGTATGGTTGGAGAAGGTTCTGGGCGTGCACTCATGAGCTCACCGTGTGATATCTCTGTGAAAGTGTTGAGAAACAGGAAGTAAAGTACCCCCCCCGGTGACGATATTTGACCTGCTCAACATCTGAATTCACAATGAGCTCTCATATAACTCACACTGTGAGGATCAGCGTATGAGAATGGTTTGATATCACTGTGATCATGTGTTGACTGGGTAATTACATGATTAATAGATTATAAGTACATTATTAATCAATCATGGGTGTCTTCCAAACATACAAGCAATGTACAATGAATGCAAGGGCGTAGTTTTGATTTAAATACATGGGGGGGGGGGTAAAGTGTAAACTGTTTCAGTAGAGTCCCGGGTCGTGATCACGCATAAGTTTTATTTATTTGTTTACTTATATTTTTATTTTTGTGAAATGGTCTTTTGTGCTATCATCTGTGCAAAGGTGGTGCAATTAAATAACATCATAGTTAACAATGACTTGTTTACATAGTATATATGCATGCGTGTGTAATTAATTTGATATTATTTAGACCGTTAGGCCATAGTTTGACAGAATTGATCTAATTCAACATGCCATGGGAAGTCAATCGAACTTAACATGCTTTTTAATTGATATTGTTTATTTCTTATTAATAGTTCATAAGGCTCTTAATGCTTTAATCTGTGCCATCTTTGGGAATATCTAAAGGCCATGTACCGTAGTTATTAACTGTAGCATTTGTTATAATAAGACTAGCTTATTAGGTCAATAATGCATTTTTTTATTAATCAATATAGCATTCGTTATGAAGAAACAACCGCCTGCACATTTAGAAACAATATCTACAACATGCCACCGTTTTAACATAAATCTATTCCCTTAACAGATCATCTAACATAAATTCAACACATTTGATGAGTTTATAACAATAAAGCGTGATAATTCTAGTAAAGGTGATCATGATTTTAATATATGTTAGTGCTGGTTTAAGACTGTTTTCTCCTTTTCATCAGTCTTTTTAGTTTATTTGTCTTATTTTAGCTACAGTTCGACATTCTTCATCGATTTTAAAGTGTCTGTTTCTGTAAATAATTCACATAGATCACATATTTGACCATCAGCTAATCTTCTCACACATATAAGAACGTGACAAAGTTGTCAGCGGATAGAGTCGATGAAGGAGGACAAAGGAGCGAGGAATATGTTTTCAAGAGCAAAGAGAGTTGTTGTGAAACAAATTGTTAATTTTGTTATGATAGTATGTCCTATTAGCAGATAAGGTAGAGAGCATGTGTATATATATGTATAACTTTTTCCAGATTATGGGTCTGGAGGGTGACGGATCGGGGTGATTGGGGCTCAACATGTCAAGGGTCAGGGATTTGAGACATCATGACACGGGTACAAGAGCACGAGGGACGACCCCGCTCTTAATAACATGCGCATGTGATTAACTCTAATTCTCCTGCTCACTCTTAAATCATTACACAGCTTGGCTTTGTATCTTTGTATAACCTGCGTCACCCCGACTCGCTCACTACGATCTTCTCGTCATCCCTCGGCATCGCCTCTCTTCTACGGGGGGCAGATCATTCAGAGACTCTTTTAGCAGACTATTCTCTCCCCAGCTCACTCTGTTGTGTTAATCATATTTCTGAATTTAAATCATTACTCAAAACTCACTTATTTATAACAAACTAGTTATCATTGTCTACCCTTCCAGTGTTATTCTGTCCTTGTTGCATGTACATTGCAAAGCTTCCTTGAGCTCTGGAAAGGCGCTATCGAAATAAAACATTATTATTATTATCAACTATTGTTGTCAGATTTGCCATTAGCTCTGTCGTTTCCTCAGCTGGTTATAAGTCTAATATTACTGTATGTGTGAGATTATGATCCTCGTTCATCTTCAGATCAGATCTCTTCTCATACTGTAACCTGAAACTAAACGCCTTGAGATTACAGTAAAAAATATACTTGAGCCATCTACTGGACAAAGATGGAAACAACCATCCATCGTCAATGCAGTACAATAAATATAAATATAATTAATTTCACATTTGTATTTACAATGCATTTAATTCTATTTAATACAAGTGACATTTTTGATAGTTAATTCAGTGAATGCCATTCAGTTATCAGCTCACTAATATTAGGCTTAATGGTGGTTTTGCATTTTGTGTTAAACGTCAGCAAACAAACTTTTATCATCTTATGCTATATTATAATAGACACGCTATTGTTTTTAAACAGTATTGTGTTTCATTACATCTTCTTCAGCTCTGTGTCTCAAATTAAACTTCAGACTGAGATTTGAAACAGTATGACTGCGTCTGAAATCAGATATTCTCTGAGTAGATATATAGATATAATTACTATACAGCCAAATATTAATTCACAGCCATGGTCTACATAGTATGAGTGAATCAAATTATTTCCTCTTAGATTAAAACACTTCTGTATAAAAAGATTTGCATTATTTTACTCATTTCTGTAGCTTTTAAATGAGCAAAAGACATTATAAATGAGACTCGTTTTAATGCATTTATGAGTAATCAGTGATTTTACACATATTCTTACATCAGGAGATGGAGATTTGCTTGATATGAACCATAATCATCATCATCAGATAAGAACAGAAATGCTGTAAATCTGAAGTTTTAAAACTGAAAGTAAGGTTTAGTCTCATTTCTCATCTCATCTCACAGGCGTTATTGGTGCAGACCCAGCTGAAAACCAAACCCTGTCGTACTCTGCTGAAGTTGAACTCGAAGGAATGAAGTGAACCCCTGGCCATATATTCATGCTCTATTATGCAGTGTAAGCTGTGTTTGCATCGGGAGACCGAACTAGCAGCTTATAACATCTCGACATCGCCCTTCGCAAGCATGTAGAGGTAACGTAAGGTAAATACTTGCATCGTTGCATTGGTGGTTAAAATTAAGCTTTGACGGTTTAGCAAAAGGTTTTGCACAAATGAGCCAAAAAGACAGTGGTGCAGGGTGTGCAATATCGTCTGCGATAATATAGTAATTGTTGTTTTAACGATGTGTGATTATCAGTATTTTGCCAAAAACCAAACCAATCACTCTAAACATTGTGCCGTGAAATCTAATAACGTTAGATTAGACTAATCCGCGTGCATCTGGACTGCTTTCTTTCACTGTGTGATTCAGTGTTAAAATGCGTTTAGAATGATCACAAAATTGAAGATATAGGGGCAGAAAATGTATATATTTATATAATTTCATATAGTAAATCAACATCACACCAAGAGTGCTGTTTTTTCTCCTCAAATCAGCATGATTACATAGGCCTGTATTTAATAAAGAGACTTGTGTTTTAGACACCATATTGCCTGTTTTTGGTCTATTTCCACAACAAAACTAATTCCAAACACAGCCACCATACACAGTTTAGCATGTCCGAGCAACATGACGGTGTTTCATTCTTGAATGAATCAACTGTTTAAACGATTCGGTTCAATCGCAATGACTCTTAACACTGACTTTCTGACACCTACTGGCTGATTTAATTTCACATTTAAAGAATCTTTTGACTTATTTTTATTTTTTATATAATTTCAAATGAGTATTCAACATTTTATGTCTTTATCAAAACATTATTTCTGCATTTGTAACTGAGGCTAAATGTATTCATGTCAGTGTGTAATACATCTATGCCACTTCAGATGAAGCTTCTGCGTTTCCTCTGCATTGCTTATGTGATACTGATTTAATTTGCCTTGTAACAGCCCAAATGTGTTGCTATTCTAAATAACTGATTCCTTTAATTAAAAACACCTAGTTTGAGATTTATAGGCCCATATCCCAGGGGTGTCAAACTCAGTTCCTGGAGGGCCCTGCTCAAGCACACACACCAAGTAGTTTTCAGATAAGCCTAAATGATTAGTTTAGCTGGATCAGATGTGTTTAATTAGGGTAATATCTAAACTGTGCAGAAGTGTTGCCCTCCAGGAACTGAGTTTGAGACGCTTGGTCTATCCCATTTTTTGTCCCTCTCAATGTTAAAATTTAACTAAGTAGCTTAATTTTTACTCTGAGTATATTTCAATTGAGCTACTTTTACTTGAGTAGATTTTTAGACTGGTAATTTCACTTCTACTTAAGTAAAATTGAATTAATGTAATGGTACTTTTACTTGAGTAGAATGTGTTCATACTCCTTCCACCTCTGCAACTATGTTAAAAAATGTAATATATCTCAAAATAAGGTCATTAGCGTATTTGGGCACAATACATGAAATACAGTTGGTTAATGTGTATTTTGGACTAATAATGAAGTCAACTAATAGTATGTGATAGAGTCAGTGGTTATATTGATGCGCTCCTATTGGTCAGAGTTACAGGAGCTCAGCTTAGCCTGCTCTGGAGCTGCAGAGAGTAAATCTTCATAGGAGCATCACTTAGCAGTGGCCAGATGGAATACAGCTGCAAGGAGAGGGTTGTCACAAAGACATTTTAGCGCAGTCAAGCTGCAGGATTTTTCGTTTTATCTACACGTCGAGAGCGGAACAAAAGAAGAGAAGGAGAAACGCTGCTGTTGCAGTTGTTTTGTGAGTGTGTGTGTGTGTGTGTGTGTGTGTGTCTGGCGTGTGTGTGTGTGTGCGCACGTGTGTGTGTGTGTGTGTGTTTTGTATTGTGTGGTTAATGCATTCCAATTTTAAGTTGTCATATTTAGATTTGTGGAAGTGGGGTATAATTTCACTTAGGGCTCCCATATGCTCAGAAACGGCCCTGAATATATATGCTTTTGGGGTCAAATCCATAATTCAGATATAGCCTATGTTTTAATGTTATGCATGAGTCATGACTCGTGACATATTAAAGCTGCTTTGTTTGAGCCAAGAAACGAATTTATTGTCAGTATTATTTTGCTGATTTATACACTATGTTAAATAAAAGCATCTGGTTGATTATTTTTAAATCGTGGTGCTCCTTTTTCATCCCAATGTTAAAACAGATTTTATTTTAGACACTTTATTATGCCCATCATTGCAAATGTACATAAATATGGATACTAAGGAGAATTATTAAAGGTTTTAAGAATTAACTTCCAATCAAATGTTACTGTACCAGATTATAGTGGGCAAATTTAAGAGCGCTAAAACTGGTTCTGAAGCCTAACACGGGCTCAGTTGACATGCCCCTGGAAACAACCCACTGCGCAAAGACATGTCTAAACGACGTCTTTTGTACGTCGTTTTTGAACGTCCAATTTTGGTCCCCTGAAGGTGCAGACTGTGACGCCAGATGACGTCTTTTTTCCAACGTCTACCGAACGTCCAGTATTGACGTCCACAGGACCTCTGTATAAGGGCTAATTGTAGGCCAAATGTGGTCGTTGTGGACGTCTTTTCTACATCAAACTAACTTATTTTAGACAATTTTATACGGGACTACAGTTATAAACAGAGGCTTACAAATAAATCACCACTTACTTATTTCCTTCTGTATTGTTTTTAATAGGCACAAACGTCACTAATAAGCTTTCACTAGTTACATTTCCTGCCAACTACCATTAAAATCTAGGAACACAAATTTAATGGCTTGCATACATCACTTCAATGTTGAGCATCGTAACCTAAAAACAACACTGGTGGTAAAATACAAACAAAAAAACAACAACAAAAATTTAAGTTACACAGCCCACATTGCGTGGGTCTTTACCACAACACCAAATGTACAACACTAAAAATGTAAGTGCTTAACCGAATGCGCTTTGTGGTAAAATTGAACCATAAGCAACTATAATAACAACAGGAAAGACAATGTACAAAAGATTCTCCACAATGGTAATCAGTCCTGAGTGACTGCTGCGTGTCCTCCACCTCCACTTCTTTGCGGTGCATGCTTCAGGTGCTCTGAAGCGGTCATCCTTATGAAGTCCTCTGTGGCTGTGTCATCAAATTTCATGACTGCATCTGCACAAGTAGAAAAAGACAAATGATTAGAAATATGCAAAGGCAATCTGCAGTCATTCACCAAGTCCCCATATTTGTAAGCAAAATGTGTTTACTATGCATCCACTACCAATATTGGATTAATACAAAACCACCTTACCAAATGTTACAATTGCCATGGTAGACCGTTAGCAGTGAATTTTAAATGTCAACTGGGAAGGAAATGTTTTGTCCAATCAATTCATTATTCACAGACTGGCAGGAGCTAATTATCTTTCCTTGGTCAACATGAAATATGGGCTTACCTTTTATTGCTCTATAAACCTGCGTCTTCTCCAAAGATTTCTTGCCCTTTTTCCCCTTCCCCTTCATATTGAATTGCGCCATCAGGGCATTAGTGAAGAGCCTAAAGTAAAATAAATTACATTTATAAATCAACGCAAATGATACATGTAGGAATAACATTACGCATCTCATAAACCCTTCATACTACGTCCCCTCCTTTTATCCCTCTACAACAAATCTCCTTGTCAAGAACAGCTGGTCTATAAACTCACAATGCATTGTGTTGTGAACTTGTAGAGTATTTTTAATTGAAAAACGCACAAAAGAAATAAATATATATGTGTACCAAGGGGTACACAAGGGTTAAGCAAGAAAAAGGCAAATTAACACATGCAGTCTGGTCCACACACAGAAAAAATTATGTTCGGACATTGAAAACCACCCTAACATCACACACAATTCATACTGTATGTAGAAACATGCCTGTCAAGGACTTTGTGGACACAGTCCTTGGTGTTCTTCCCTCCAATTCTTGCAAGCTGTAGCACCTGTTGGAATAAATCTATGATAACGTTGACTGGTACTCCCCAGAGGAACCTAACAGTGTATGAGTGCACTGTATTGTGTTATGCTAAGCTATCCATTACTTCCAGAATTGGTAAAACCTACCAGGGTATCAAAGGCTTGTGCATCACAGAGGCGTTGCTCCTCTCTCTCAAAATCCTCTAAGGTCTCCATCCTTTCAATGTGCATGGCTGAAGTGGCAGGTTGTGCTTGTTTATAGCAATTGCGGATGTCAACCAGCATGTTTAAAACCTTTTTCTGGTACACTGAAATAAACATTTATTGATTACAATGGTTACCTCCAATTAGAATAGCAAGGCTAGCTAGCTGGTTCACAATTGTTTTTGTAATCAGCTTCAGTGTTTGTTATTAATACAGTAGATAGTGTTTGAGTAAGAAAAAAAAAATGGTTCAGACAAATGTTCTCACATGATAGAAACCACCCTACAATTGACGGTAGAAAAACAAACCACTGCTATAATTGAAAAGCAGTTTGTGAGGACAGAGGGAACAGTAGAGGAAGAGAGACAGTGGTACTATTATAAGTGTCAGTCTCTCTCTCTTGCTCAGTGTCCTGTCGTCTCACACTGCCAATAGATCAATACTTACCATCCCAAGGCAATGGGAATGTCCATCTTTCGTTCTCGGTCACTGCATCTGCACCACAGAAAGTCTGTTTTAGAAATTACCAAATGACAACTTTCAATAGATTTGGGTCGCATTAGAAGAGAAATAATAAATCTAATATTGTAACGATTAGGGGTGCATCGACATTACTCACTGAATTGCAAAGTGCTTAGATGAAATTTGTGGTCTTAGACAACTCACCATGCCTTGGCCTTTCATAAGGGGGGCTGGTGAGATCACCGTGCCGTGATCTTTCATCATGACTTGACCTGGCGGGGGGCCTGGAGGCATCACTACGGGATCTGTCATTGCGTCTGGAGGCGTCACTACGGCGTGATCTGTCATGTCTGGACCTGTGTCATGACACGTCATGTTTGGAGTTGACGGTGTGCCTCGAACCATCACTGTGCCAGGACTTGGACCTGGACCTGTATCTGGAGACATCACTATGTCTGGACCTGATGCTGGATCCACCGCTGGACCTTAGTACCATTTAAAATTATTTTAATCACTTGGACTTTTTAACTGACATAATACAATACCACTGCAACAGACTAACCCCTACTGGTTGGCCAACAACAAGGGCTGGAGACCAGTAGAAGACAGTCGCTACGGACACTGTGCCTTATCCTGTTTCTTTACCTTGAGCGATAGCCATCCCTGGCCCAACCTCTTGCTACATGTCCCGATCCTGTAAAATCAAAGACTGTTCTTACATTTCACAAGGCCTAAATAAAAAAGGTTTAAAGTGTGATGAGATGAATACTCACTGGGTCTCGAAAGGTCTCTTCGCAGAGGGGCTGTGCTTGCATTTTGAGAGCCTGAAAAAGACAAAGAATATTCAAAGATGTATTATTGAAAAGAAACAAAAAGGTGAGCATTAGTTGTGATGGATACTTACTGGGTGTCGACGTTTCCCTTCCCGCATTGGCACGCTCCATCAGGCCAGACAAGTCTGAAACATGTGATTGAGCCTGTAACTACTGTCTTGTGTGTAAATAAATCAACACCACACTTGATTCTCAAGCAGTGAGTAACACTTTGTCCTGAATAGACTTTAGAAAGTGTTGGTGCAATGGGTAAAGTGAATACTCACTGGACATTTCCCTGCACCGAGATCCTGCAGCTTCCACAAGGCCATCCAAGGTTTGATTTACAGAGCCTGAAACACATGAGTCAGCCTGTAAGTACTTTCATGTAGTATATACTAAATTAATATTTACCTTACTTAAAGCAATACTTACATTTCTGGAAACTTTTACAATTTTCTTGTTAACTTAAAATGCTCTTAATAAGCTAAAGGCACACAAAAATGTAAGAGAAATCCACCAGGTCTTGAAACTCATCAATATTATATTCTCATATGGCTCAGAGAAACGTCTGACCAATCATTTCATTTGACCCGAATGACATGATTTGCTGAGCTTCCTAGCTGCCATCCTCGCCCCTCTCCAGCTTTCCGTTTGTGCAGTGGGATGGTTGGTGCAACTGGAAATGTAATTATACTCACGTGGAGTGGTCATCTCCCTGCCCCGAGACTTGCCAGCAGGCTTCACTGGGTGAGACAAGGCTCGATTTCCAGAGTCTGAAACACGTGAAACAGCCTGTAACTACAAAGTTGTGTAAAAATTCATCACCATGCTTAATTCTCAAGCAGTGAGAAACTACCCATCTTGAATGGACTTTAACTTTGTGCAATGGGATGGTTGGTGCAAGGGGATAAGTAAATACTCACGACAAGTGGACATTTCACTGGCCCCAGAACTGTCTGCACACTCCGCTTGGAAAGTCATGGCTTCATCTTCAGAGGCTGAAACACATGAATCAGCCTTTAACTATCCTGTTGTGTTTACACAACACATTAACATGCTTTATAAGTTGTCATCAGTACTCACAAGCGTTGTGTAACATGTTGGTGTCCTGAATGGGCTGCAGCTTCTTTGGTGCAGTAGGGTAATCGGACAGCTTGACACCTATAAAGAGGCAATATAAAGTACAAATAAGCATATCCATCTCCAAAAAAAAGTTATTTAAGAATTTTATTCATTTTGAAACTTGAATTATAAATTAATTAGAGAAAACCATTACCCCTGACACTCTCCTCATCTGAATCTGTAAATTCTGCAAAAAATGTTCATAAACATTGATGTCTAAAATTTGAGGCCCAATTTGTGTCAACAGATTACAAATGTATAAATTACTTGAGAATGAAAAACATACCATTTCTTACAAAATCCTCCGGAAGTCCTTTTTTAGTGCGGTTCCTCGTCGATCTAATCGCCACCTCATCATCATCATCATCCTCCTCCTCTGCCTGACTGGTCAGGTTGTAGTTGTCGCATTCACGACGCTTAGCTAGAATTTAGACAATTCAACCTTAAAAAGAAAATCTTCAACAAAATTTGGACTTGGATATATATATATATATATATTAAATGTTCGATTCATGAAAACAAAACTTGCCTGAAGTCATTTTGATTTTGATTAAAGGGAACACCATCCAGTCTTCCTGGGGGTTAATTCTGTCCTTTAGAGCTCTTTCTGTTTTTGTGGTGCTCATATTACGTGGCCATCTAACAGTTCTCTTGTTCCTGTCGATCCAATTATCAGGAACTACACCCTCCTCCTCTCGTTCACCCTCTTTCCAAACAGCCCTCGAGTACATTACCTGTAAAAAGGACAGCATATGTATGTAAATTGAAGTTTTTCATATTTTCATCACGCATTGATTAGACCAGTGGTTCTCAAACTTTTTTATTTCAAAGACCCTCATAACTCTGAATGAACAACTGGAACCAAATGGACCCTTACAGTTCCATTAGGTTCACTCACAAAGTTACAGACCTATAAGAGTCCAACTTAGAACCCAAATAAGGAATCCAGAGGGTCCATGGAACCCTTTTTGAGAACCACTGTAGCAGACAATATTATACAAAGCGAATTACAGGTGCAATGGCATAGGAAATGATTTGAACCCTATTCAACAAATCCCCAATTGTCATGTTAGAAGACACAACTCTGAGCTGGAGATGGCAGAAATGAATATGCGACAATTCTCAGTAGGAGTGATAAGATCACTAATGACTACATTAGAGGGTCAGCCCAGGTTAAGTTAGTGGATAAAGCAAGAAAGGTGAGGTTGAGAGGGTTGTGACATGTGCGGAAGAGGGATGAGGGTTACATTGGGAGTAGGATATTGTGGCAGGAGGAGAGAGGGAGGCAAGGGGAGGTTTATGGATGCGATGAGTAAGGACATGCAGGTGGCAGGAGTCACTGAGGTAGATGCAGAAAACAAACAGATGGAAACAGGTGATCAGCTGTGATAACCCCTGCTGGGAAATAGCTAAAATAATAAAATATTCAACCTTTAATATTGGTGTTCCAGACCATGGCGAAGGGGTATGAGGACAGAGCCACCAGTTTCTTGTGGGAGGCAGGCCACCTTGCGGAACAGATCCCTTTCATGCAGTAATCCATTTTTCATCCTGACCTGACCATTTCCTATGCAGACTATATTCAGAAGTCCAGAGCTACATGGTTGGTGAAATAATGGTGAAGTGTGACGCTGGTGCAGGATTTCACAAGCAAAGGTACCGTCAGCATTTTTCTGTCGAACAAAAGCAAATCTGTCATCTCTCAAGAGAAAACAACTGTCCCTTTCTTTAACAGAAGCAAACACTTTAGAGTGCATTTTGCTCTTGTTCACTTCTGAATGTTCAATTTCTGACAGACGCCTGGTAACTTGTTCCAGGGGACTTCTCCCGCTCCTCACGTGTTTCTTGATTTGTTGCAGGTAGTTTTCAAATGGAAAACAGGAAATGTCATTTAAGGAAACGTTGAAGTGGCTGGCATCTTCATGGAGATGAATTAATCCATGTACATTGTATACAGGAAAGGTCTTGCCATACAGGTCAGCACAGCACATGACAAAGTGTTTGATTAGTTCATGAGCATATTGGAGATAGGCATTTCGAATCCTGTCATCTGACTCCAGCATTATCGACATGGCTACTGTCAAGGACAAGAAATGTTTGTATCTTTCAGGGGACAACACAGTTTTCAATGCCACAGGTCCTGTGTATAGCAAAAACTGCCGTAGTTCAGTGGCTTTCCACCTATCTATTTCACGTAAACCCCGCGGTTGCCTAGCAAACTCACTCGGCATCTTCCCTCTCAGTGCAATTAGTTTTTGAGAAATTGCATCCTTTTGCTTCACAGATAAACGACAGATTTTTGGGCCACGAGTCAAGTAAATTAACAGGCGTCTTACTACTCCCAAGCAGACCATATGCATATAATCTAACACAAATGAGCTAACACAAGGAATTCCTGCAGCAATGAAGGGGCTGACATCAGTTTGGTGGTTCCTGTACTCTACTCTGGAGAAACCGTCATCTGTTCGAGAAGTGCATTCCTGTTCACTGAAAACTATTCTTCCCTCAACACGAGCACCTCTGATTAAACATCTTTCACAACTCTCATAGGAAGTATGACCCTTAATACATTTTAGATATGCCCTTGCTGGTGCATCACAGATCAGAGCATCAATATTGACAGTGTAAGTCTGGCCTTTATAAACTATACCATTTTCTTTGATATGTTTGTACTCGGTCACAAAGTCTTTAAGATACTCCTCAAGTGGACTTGGCTTATGTTGTCCACTAAACATAGCTACAATAAATGGATCAAAATGGCCACACTTCACCAGTATTGGCCAGAATTGGACACTACTACTTTTAAAAAGTGGGATGCCATCAATGTTTACACTGAGGTGCACATCATTACTCTCCATCTGACTTAAATAACGGCAGATCCCCTTTTCTAAGCCATAGTATCTGTACTGCCCGCCACATTTAGGCTCTGTTGTGTTACACTGTGGTGTAGCAAGGAATGTCCGGCAATCCACAGGCAATAGGTGCCCTTGCTTTCTTAATATGGACAATAATCCATTAAGCGCTCTGTGTGTCAATTTGTGCTCTAAGGCCCACTGTCTTAGGTCATCTTCAAAGCTGCTGGTCACCTCAGCTTCATCATTTGGTTCCTTTTCTGAGTCAGTAGACCAATAGTCCACATCAGTGTCAAAGTCAAAAATATCTGATGTCCCAGGAACAGTGTCACTGATGAAACTATGTGGGGTCCCAGGCACATTGTCACTGCTACAACTATTCAGAGTCCCAGGCGCACGGTCACACTTTTTTTTAATGCCACAAAGTTCATCATCGCTGTCAGAATAACATAGAAGTTGATTGAGTTCTCTTTGGCGTTTTCGCCATTCTCTCATCCTTAAAGCCATCTGTAAACACTGATGTGAGCCCAAGTTAAGTTTACTTGTACTGTTTATTTGACTGGGGCAAGTGCAAAGAAAAGGAGGATGAGGTCATAACACCTTGTTTAGGTGGTTTAGGTGCTCTAAAGGGCAGGACACCTCACTCCACGTCCAAAATGAAGGAGACACTGCACGCCACCTGACAGAAAGACAAAAAGAAACACCCAACTAAAGCTTTACAATACTCAGTAATATTGAGATGGTGTGGATTATATATACACTGAAGATCAGTGTTAAACAAGTAACACTATTCAGTGTTCAAGTTAATTGAGATAAAGAAGTGACGCATTAACACCTGCTGTTAACAGAATTAGGGCCCTGTGGTTTCCGTGATGCGGAAAACACAGACGGAATTGCAGAATATGGCAAATATTAGATTCAGTCATTTTTAAAACACATTATAACTCGTTTTGAAACTACATAATGCATGATTATAGTGTGTAACCTTTTATAATGACGCAAATACAGTCGCGTTGTGCTTTGAATTCTCAAAGAAACAGATCAAACAACACGTTATATGATTATATTGTATATCTTGGAAGGGAATAACGTTACAGTCGTGTTGTAATCACTGAGAGATGCAATGCTAATTGTAACTTAGCCACAGCAGGTTTAGTTAAGACAACAAAGCTAATTAAAACAGCTAAATACATCAAATTAACTAAGCGGACCGAACTTACCTTCAACTGAGTAGAAAACGATGATTTTGGATCGCTTTGATTTGATAGAAGCTGAACAGAGCCGAGCAGCCACTTGCTTCAAAAGTACGCGCCGAATGCTTGTTGCCTCGGCCAATCAGAGTGGCGTTTGCAAGTTGGGTTATGATGACGTGCTGCCTATCAAATGCAAGTTCCACCGCTGCAATGTTAGCTTTCGGCTAACTCAAAAGTTAGAATGCTTCATTTTCTAACCTACAGTGTTGTATTTGCCTTGATAACATGTTAAACACAATCGGAGACGATATGACACAAACCGGTCCAGAGACAATTAAAATAAACATGTAAATAAGAGAAAAAAAACAAAAATGTAAAACGTACTCAATAAATAAATAATTAAATCACAAATAATGTTTCATCACAAATAACCTATATTGATATTCATTAGCCATGTTGGTAACAACAATGTTGATATTTGTCTTAAATAAAATAAATACATTCATTAATAATGTCAATTTCCTGCACATGTCTTAGACGTCCAAAAAAGTTACCTAGTCCGACGTTCAACATTTGAACGGCATATTGACGTCCAAATGGGGTCTTGGTTAGACGTCCAAATAGCGGACCTAGTTTGCACGTCGTGTAGACGTGCAGAATATGGGCTGTTAATAATGCCAGTCCTAAGCTTACCAGGCGAAGGAGAAGGAGCAGTCTACCCTCCCGTCGCCGTCAGACCGTGTCAATTTTTGAATGGGATTAATAGGAAGGGCAGACGACAGGCCCACGGCGGCGTCACTGTAGAACCAATCATAGGCGGCGACGTGGCGGCGGCGTACGTGAGAAATGTACAAAAAACTGACGTGTGATAAGTACGTCTGAACTAAGTACGTCGCATTATATGACGCCTGATATATACGTCGTCTCTAAGTACGTCGCATTATATGACGCCTGATATATACGTCGTCTCTAAGTACGTCGCATTATATGACGCCTGATATATACGTCGTCTCTATGTACGTCTATTTGCATTACTATATGTATTTGTTATAGGCTATTGATTTTACAGTAATTAGTTAACTAACAAGTGGCAATATTGTGTGTGTGTACAGGGCCGCTGCTGGTCAAATGGGTGCCTTCTTGTTGTGCCCCCCTTCCTCAAATATTATGGAAGCAAAATAAAAACCACCTACTATATAACTTCAAAATATAACTTTAATAAAATCTAAAAGCAAATAAATTAATTAATTGTATTATTTACAAATTGCAATTGTTGCTTTAGACAGTTACCTATGGCTATTATTTTATTAATACGGTTGTCTGATTGATTTTATAGTCTCAAGTAAAATAAAATTAAGAATTTTTACTAAGATAAAATATGCTTTAATTTTTGTAAGGGTTGTGATGTCCACGTGTTTTTTTTTATTTATTTTTTATAAATCTCTCTTCATATATATATATACTGTATATAAAGGTGATAAAAAAAAAATTATGATTAAGTGGAGATTTGAATTAAATGCTTGGTCAATAGCCTATATAGGCTAAGTGTAGCAGCAGCAATGACCAGGCCTGTGGATCCCTTTACAGGCATTTGTAATAACATGTACATAAATTGTTTATTTAGTATTTCATTATGTACTTTAACGGTGTTATTCAATGAAACCATACAAATATGAATTAGCCAATCATTGTTGCCTCATTGTTTTTATATAATGTATTTTAAGTCATTTGAATTTTCCTTGTGTCTTTTTCGATGATTTTTGGTTGTATTCGGGTTAAAACCGTGGCTAAATATTATTAAATTTTTTAACATCTACTATTCTGAGAACCCAAAACTTCTAATTATTAAATTAGTAATTATGATGAAATTGGGAGATTATTGACCACTCCCCACAACATATAATAATGCAATGTATTATGTGTATCATTACATTCACTGTTTTCCTAAATGTGAGCAAGCAGAGTACAAATGGTGTCAAAAAAATACATTGGAAAAACACAATAAAACAGAGAAATATGTACAGCTGAGCTGTACATTAAATGTGAATGGTTTTGAGAGTTTTCACAATTTCTCTGCAATGAACCATTGTTTATTTTAAGAAATCTCAATAATCATATTTTTGAGGGACATTCAAAAGTCTTCCAGAAGTCCCCTTTAAATTTTTCTTTTCCAAATAAGAAAGAAAAATAAATAAGTGTTTGGGACAACATAAGCATCTCCATCCTGTAACCCTCCGGTTCTGTTCTGTTCAACAGAGTTGAGTTTGTGGCAAAACCATTTACGGTCCTTGTATTATTTTATATATGCTTAGTACTTCTTTTTCCACAATAACTTGCATTTGGGAATGTGGGCAAAACTTGTGCTGTTGAAATTGTTGAAACTTAAAAACATACACCAGCAACACATGAGAATGCATCAATATATTTATTAATATGCAAATAAATGTTTAAAGTTTCAAAATAAAACTTTTCAACTATTGGCTGTAGCATTTCTATCATAAATATGTGGCCAAACAATACAGATTAAATGCAATTAAACATTAGATAAACAATGGTTTGCTCATGATGTAAAGTTTAACAACAATCGTCAGGCCGCTGGCGCCGCCTGCTGGCATTTCTTATAATACATAAAATACGTAAGCTTTTTGTTATACATTTATTAATGGATTTTAATAGTGTTGATCAGTAAAACAATATTACATATAGTCTGATATTGTGAGCTAATGTATTCACACATTGTATAGTCAACTGCTTTAATTAAAATTATTAACACCACCAAAAGTAAAAGCTCAGTATTATCAATATTATGTTTATATTATAATTATTAATTGTGAAGTTGTGAAAGTAAATAGTTGTGAACATAACATAAAATTGCGACTTTGATGGTGTATAATTTGTCATTAATCTCCAAGAGAAAGAAAAATTAATTCAGTTTTTTTATTATTATCATGTTTGTAAAAAGTAGAGATTATATTAACGACATAAAAATGTTGTGCGCAATACACAATTCGTATCAAGGATATATTCAATGTCATCACAGCACAGGAAAGTAAAAGAAAAAAAGTTAAATGATTCAAGGTTCAAGGTTCAAGGTTTCTTTATTTGTCACATGATAAATTATACAGGGTATAATCAAAAGTGAAATGTGATTGATAAATAAAATAAGAAAACTTGGGGAAAAAACACATGAGGGTAAGATATTAATTTACTGTGGTGGCAACATACTCCTCCTCCGGCGTTGGTTTCACGCGTCTGGTGTTGCGACGTACCCCTTCTCACACGTAAAAAGTACACGACTGTTAGCTTTGGTAGGTAATCCTTGGCACGGAATACAGCCCATACTAACAGGGGGGATTTTTCGACACGACACTCATATTTCATATAAGTATTATATACGAAAGCGGCAAAATAAAATTTTGTCTTACTATAAAAAAATACCAATTTCAAAGCACTTTATTGGCTATATTTAATCTCTATATAAAATGTCAGTTCAAAATGAAATACAACAGCCTAAAGTTCTATCTATATACCGGAAGTGAACTCTTACGGATCATGCGCTCGTGAAACTTTCTCTTTCGATTTCACGCCTGGCTGCTGCTGTCGAAGAAAATACGTCCAGGATGGGTAAACAAATCAATTTAGAATATGTAGATAAGGGCGGAATGTTGCTATTTTCGCTAGTCTAACAAATCGCTGCTTTTTAAAATGTATTTTTTAACTTTATCGCAATAAAAAATGTATCAGGAAGCATGTCTAAAGAATGCATGCCAACCTGGTGTAGACATATTCTCTCAAAGTGGATGGAATTTAACAGACGAATAACGGAGAGTGTTTGTTTTGGGGATTTTTTGGATGTTGATGTAGTTTTGTGCTTGATTTGATCTAGATACCTTCACACGGCAGTATGCGCAAAGGAGAGGAAGAGAGTTACGTAAGTATCATCACGAAAACAAACAGAGCTGTTTCTATTAACTAACATTGTTTGTAGGCCTACTATAATCCTTTTTTAAACATTTTCAAAGAAAAATTATTTTGATTTGAACGATTAATTATGAATATTCTATCACATTGGTATGTTGCTACGTTGTTGTTGTTTTTCAGAGAAACGGCGAAATCGAAGTTTAAGCTCTGACCGTCCTAACAGTAAGTTAATCATAGCTTTTTGCAGATGAATCTGATGACATATCTGATGTTTTTACATTACTCTGCAAGTATATCAAATAATGTAGAATTACTTTTATTTTCATTAATGTGTTTAGCGGATGCTTTTATCCAAAGCAACTTACAAAAAAGCAATTCATCAAAGAACCAACAATAGCCATAACATAAGATGCCATGTTTATTAGACAACCAGATTGGGGAAGGCAGATAGAGAAGGGAAGAAACCCGTTTTTTGTGCGCGTGCGTGAGTGTATGTGTGTGCGCGCGTGTGTTTGCGTGTGTGCGCTTGTGTGTGTGTGTGTGTGTGTGTGTGTGTGTGTGTGTGTGTGTGTGTGCTGTGTGCGTATGTGCTTGTGTGTGTGCGCGCGTGCGTGTGTGTGTGTGTTTGTGTGTGTGAGGTCTAGTGGTTTTCTCAGTTACATGGTTTTATATTTACTGAATGAAGTCTTAACTTTGATTTTATAAGGTTCTTTTAGATGATGACTTTTCAGTATTTCTGTCTTTACATGATGTGTTTTGTATGTTTTTCAGTGTGTGATCTGAGAATTGTTCTTCTGGGGAAAAATGGATTAGAAAACAGCAGAGTCAGAAATTTAATCCTTGGTGTAGATGTGCACGAGAATGATGCACGTACATCTTTACAGCAGTACAACGTGATGAAAATCAGTGGACCAGTGAAGGACAGACACGTTACAGTCATTAACACTCTTCATCTGCTGAATCCAGACATCTCAGATCATCAGATCACACAGACACTGAGAGAGTGTGTGAACATGTCTGATCCAGGACCTCATGCATTCATGATCATACTGCAGGATAATGACTTCACTGAGGAGGACATGAGAAGAGTCAAATATGTGCTCAACAGATTCAGTGAAGAAGCTATTAAACGTACAATAGTTATCACGACCGATGAACAGACACACATGAGTTATTTGAAAAAGCATATTCTTCAGTTAATATCGGAGTGTGGAGGAGGACATCTGCAGTTCGATGAAAGAAAACCAGAATGGTGTTCTGCGATATTCAAGAGGGTTGATGAGATACTCAAGAAAAATCTGGAAGACTATCTCACATGTGAAATATATGAAGATGTTATGGGGACATCAGTGGATGAAGAACAGAGCAGATTTCATGATCCACGCAGGTCAGAGGAAGAATATGAGGGAAGTTCTCACCACAAAGATTATGGAAAACCTAAAGAGAAAAGTGAAGGTAAAGTGTTTTTATTTGTTTGGTAATTTTCAGAACAGGTGTCTAAGATTATTACCATGAAATACATGTGTACATAAACTGTCAATCAATAAAGCTACAAAGGTCTGTGGAGCCAAAAAAATAGCTTTTGTTGTTATTTTGGCATTACACCAGTAACGTCAGCTCAGCTTTTAATGATTTATACAAAATGGAGGGGTTGGGATCACATGAAATTAACAGATTTAGACCAGTCATACGTTTTATTTATTTATTGGTTTTCAAGTCATGGTTCAGGTGGGACTTCATGGTTATATTTATAAATACCTTTTTAACACAGCCAGCATAAGAGCTCAAAATCCAGAGGGAGTTTGCCCCAACATTAAGTTGACCATTCAGCTATATGTTTATGTATATGTGTGTGTGTGTGTGTGTGTGTGTGTGCACTCATGTCTCTTAATGTATTTCAGCATCACTGAAAGTCTCAAGAAAACAGAAGCTGAATCTGGTGCTGTGTGGAAGTGATACAACACTTACAGTTTCTGTGTCCAAACTTTTACGAGGGAAGAAAATTAAACCTTCACATAAAATTGAGATCAGTGAAGTGCATGAGAAGAAAGAGGAGAAGATTCATGGACATCTGATCAATCTGATCAATCTTCCAGCTCTCAGTCAGCTCTCAGAGGACGAAGTGATGCGTCAGACT
>JAPDDM010000291.1:175000-313910 GCA_027474115.1 Schizopygopsis malacanthus
GAGGGCATTGAAATGGAGACAGAACAAAGTGAATTTAAAGTTCCGTCTAAAAGGAAAAAATCTGACGATTTTCAAGCCGTTAAAGCTAAGAGAGCAGGTGTAGAGGATGTTTATGACGAAGACGGAATGGAAAGCGGCAGTGAGTCTTCTGATTCTAGCGTCAGTTTATCCCAGAGTGACTTTTCTAGCCGAGGTTATGAAGTGGATGACATTAAGTTCTTTCTCAGAGCCACAAAAAACAAGAGAGGGGTGAGGGTGGATGATTATTTTCCTGACATTATACAGTTTGTTGGTAAAACTAGGGGTTTTATGTCGGAGGGGTTGTTTACCAACAAAGAGGTATATCGATTAAAAAAGATAGTGAGAAAATTCACTGCTGACAATGCAAATGAAGAGTCTGAGAAAGCCTTATAGCTTGGCTGTTGATGTGTATGGGGTGTGTGGATTGCTGCTATGTTTCTCATTTCCCCTTTTTTTTCTAAAAATGAGTGAAGTGAATATTGCATCTATGAATATAAATGGTGCAAGAGAAATGAAAAAAAGAGCAAAAATATTTGAGGTAGTTAAACAAAAGAAAATTGATGTTGTTATGTTGCAAGAAACACACAGTGACTTAAAGAATGCTGCTGATTGGGCAGGAGAGTGGGAGGGGGTCTCAGTTTTAAGCCACAATACCTCACTTAGTGGAGGGGTGGCCATTCTTTTTGCTAAATCTTTCAGTCCACATTCTCTTCAGGTTGAGGAAATAGTTAAAGGTAGACTTTTAAAAGTAAGAGCTACTTTTGAACATTTTGTTTTTGTGTTCATTTGTGTGTATATTCCGAACTCAGCAGTAGAAAGAATCGTATTTCTTAATATAGTCGGCTCAGTTTTGCAAAAATGTTGTGGGGAGGAATATTTATTCTTGGGCGGTGATTTTAATTGTACGGTGTCAAATTTAGACAGGAATCATGTTGAACCCCATTTACCCTCTCGTAATTTGCTAAACCAGCTTGTTAAGACTCTATTGTTTAGAATAATTGTTAAGATTTATGTGATATTTGGAGACAGTTTCATGAGAAACAAAGACAATATACTTGGACTCATATTCGTGACAGTGTGATTTCTCTGGCAAGACTTGATCGATTTTATGTTTTTAAACATCACTGCAATATTGTAAAAAGATGTTTAATTACTCCACTGAGTTTTTCTGATCACAGTATGGTGCAGTGTTCTGTATTTCTAAATTCTATTAAACCAAGGAGTGCGTACTGGCATCTAAACACTAATTTGTTAGGTGATAAATATTTTAAGAATATGTTTAAATTGTTTTGGGATGAGTTCAAAACCACAAAGGGGTCTTTTAAATCTCTATGACAGTGGTGGGATTTTGGGAAATCCCAAATAAAACAATTTTGTTTTCAGTATACTCGAAACGTCACTAGGGAGATCACTTTTAGTATGAGCACCTTGGAGACTGACATTCTAAAGCTTCAAGAATTGGCTGAGTCAACTGGTGCCCAAAGTTATTTAGACTCTCTTTTAAGTAAAATGACACAGTTGGCTGATTTGCTGGGTAGTAAAGCACAGGGGGCTCTGGTCAGGTCTCGGTTCCAGAGTGTGGACCAGATGGATGCTCCATCCAAGTTCTTCTTCAGTTTGGAGAAGAAGAATGGTCAGAGCAGGGCCATCCATGCCTTGCGCTCTGAATCTGGAGGTTTGTTAACAAACCCTGCTGACATTCGCAAGAGAGCAGTTACGTTTTATGAGAACTTGTATAAGAGTGAACTTGGGGCCGGGTACAGGGGTGATAGTGAGTTTTTTGATGACTTACCCCAGGTATCAGAGGAAGCCAACGCTGAAATCTCGGGTGCTTTGAGCACGGAGGAGCTGTATAAGGCTCTGCAAGGAATGGAGTCTGGAAAGGCACCGGGAATTGACGGTCTGCCAGTTGACTTTTATAAGTCGTTCTGGTCAGAGCTGAAGGAGGACCTTTTGGAGGTGTTGAATGAAAGCCTGGCTGAAGGTCAGTTGCCTGTGAGCTGCCGTAGAGCAGTGCTAACCCTCCTGCCTAAGAAGGGCGACCTTACAGAGATCAAGTGTTGGCGGCCCGTATCACTACTCTGTAGTGATTATAAACTGCTCTCTAAAACCCTGGCTAACAGGATAGCAGGAGTGATGGATGGTGTCATCCATCCTGACCAGACTTACTGTGTTCCCTGTAGATCAATATTTGATAATGTTTCTTTGGTTCGTGATGTTTTGGATGTCTCCAAGTTGTTAAATTTAGATTGTGGGTTAATCTCTCTAGATCAAGAGAAAGCCTTTGATCGTGTTGAGCACTGCTATTTGTGGAGGGTTCTAGAGGCTTTTGGGTTTTGTCAGAATTTTATAAATTGTATTAAAGTTCTTTATAGTGACGTGGAGAGTATTCTTAAGGTGAACGGTGGTTTATGTGCTCCTCTTAGTGTTCATAGAGGTGTTAGGCAGGGGTGTTCGCTGTCTGGTATGCTTTATTCTTTGGCAATAGAACCACTTCTACAGCAAATAAGAGCCAAACTGCATGGTATATGCTTGCCAAATTGTGAAAATAATCTTATAGTATCAGCTTATGCTGACGATGTAATAGTTATGATTAACAGGCAAAGTGATATTCAGGTCTTATCAAGATTACTTAAAACTTTTAATGGTTTATCTTCTGCGAGGGTAAACTGGAGTAAAAGTGAGACGTTATTGTTAGGTAAGTGGGCACATGGAAAGCCAGAACTTCCTGAAGGTTTAATTTGGGGAAAATTTGGTTTTAAATACTTGGGAGTGTTTTTGGGTGATGAGTTAACAGTACAGAAAAATTGGGAAGGGGCCATTGAAAAAGTTAAAGGTCGTCTGAATAAATGGAAATGTTTAGTGCCAAAGATGTCGTATAGAGGTCGTATTTTAATTATTAATAATTTGGTTGCATCTTCATTGTGGCACAGGTTCACCTGTGTTGACCCTCCCGTACAACTGTTAACTAAAATCCAGGCTATTCTGGTAGATTTTTTCTGGGATAAATTGCATTGGGTCCCACAGAATGTGTTGTTCCTGCCAAAAGAAGAGGGTGGACATGGATTAGTACATCTTCAAAGTAGGATAGCAACCTTTCGGTTGCAGTTTGTACAGAAACTGTTAGTTGGTTCAGTCGATCTTAAATGGTGTGCTGTTGCATATGAGATTTTACATAATCTTGAGAGTTTGGGACTGGATAAGACTCTCTTTCTTATGGACCCATTGAAACTGAACACTTCTAGCCTACCAGTGTTTTACAGAAACATTTTTAAAGTTTGGAGTCTTTTCTTTTTTAAAGAAGCAGAGGGCCCACCGTCACTTCATTGGCTACTGGAAGAGCCTTTAATTCATGGATCACGTCGGGATGTGTCTGCTAGTGGACTTTTCCCAGGACTTAGCAAGACACTCATTGACAGTAAAGTCACCAGCTTGGGACAGTTATTGGAAATAGCTGGACGTGATTTTAAGAAGGAGGAGGCAACGGCTCAACGCTTGGGTTTTAGATCAATTCGTCTGGTTGCACAGTTATTAGAAGAATGGTCGTCAACTCTTAATGCAACAGAAAGGACCCTGCTGACTGAGTACAGTGACGGCCTCTGCAACCCAAATCCCAAAGACTCCTTTCCTTGTTTGTGTTTTTCTTTGAATTTGGAAGGAGCTTCCAGAGTCTTTCTTGAAAGTTTTGAATCCATGTGTTTAGACTTCTTTTTGAGCACTGGGAAGGTTTTATACAAGTGTTGTGTAATCAATTTTAACAAAAAAATGTTAAATAAGAAAGTTGATACTCCATGGCGTGGGTATTTTAAGTTGAATATGGATAAAAAGCCTGAGTGGAGAGCATTATATAAACCACCGTTGACTAAAAAAACTGGTGATTTACAGTGGAGAGTCCTTCATGGTGCTGTAGCTGTCAATGCTTTTATTTCAATCATAAATCCTGAGATTGATGCAGGTTGTCCTTTTTGTACTGAGAGAGAAACTATATTTCATGCATTTGTCAACTGTACTAGATTGAAACCTTTATTCTTGTATTTGGGTAGCATTTTCAGAAATTGTAATGAATCCTTTTATATGGTGTTATTTATTTTTGGTTTTAAATATGTAATGAAGAAAAGATTTATTTGTCAATTTCTGAATTTTGTTTTAGGCCAAGCAAAACTGGCTATCTATGTAAGTAGAAAGAAAAAAGTGGAACACAATTTGGAACAGAATCTAGTTACCTTGTTCTTGAACATGGTGCAAGCAAGAATACTGATTGATTTTAAATACTATAAACATATGGATGATCTTGTTTCCTTTGAGGAAATTTGGTGTTACAATGAGGCGTTGTGTTCTGTTGTTGAAGGTGATTTGGTTTTTATACATTTGTGAGTTGGTTTGGTTTTCTTTATAAATGAGTATTGTAATTTAACTGTGTTGTGAATAATATTTGTAATAAAGGATTGTAAAATTCAAATTCTCTCTCTCTGTCTGTCTCTCTCTCTCTCTCTTTCTCTCTCTCTCTCTCTCCCTCTCTCTCTCTCTCTCTCTCTCTCTCTCTCTCTCTCTCTCTCTCTCTCTCTCTCTCTCTCTCTCTCTCTCTCTCTCTCATTTCCGGTGCACGCTGGGAGCGTTTGGGGTGGTGGTGAGGGGTTTTACGGAGAGGTGCTAAACTTTTTTCTATTGTCTTTCTTATTTATTTTTTAGGTAAATTTGATATTTAAATTTAATATTAAATCTAGTAGTAAAAGTTTAGTTTGAGGTTAGTTGACGCGTTGTGGAATTAGTTTTCACGTGGCGAGTACAGAGATGGCGTCGCACCTGGATGTGCGAACGCCGTCGCTGTCGCTTCGTCACGGAATTAGATGCATCACTCAAGTTGGTATAACAGTTGAGGATGTGTTGCTGGATGTAGCTGAGCGAGTGGGACATGAGAACATTATTTCCGCGTCTCGAATGAATAAGGCCGTGGTGGTCTTTTTGAAAGAGGAGCTACTGGTAAATCGGTTGGTAGAGAGCGGCATAGTGGTAAGTGGAGCGTTTGTCATTGTTCAACCTTTAATTTCTCCAACTGTAAAGGTAGTAATTTCAAATGTGCCGCCATTTATTCCTGATGAGGATATTGTTATGAATCTGGTTCCCACTCACTCAAACTGCACATCACCCATGGACTACATTTCCCATCATGCACTGCACTCACACATTCCCGTCCACCATTACAACAATCACACAGCTGTCACCATTCACTCATCAACTCTGATTGCCTCACCACACCTGCACCTCATTCTCTCACTCACATAAAAGCAGCACACAAACACTCACCCAGTGCGAAGTCTTGTTTTGCCCTGGCTACATTTCTGAGCGTTCTTCCCTGTATCTGTTATTTCTGTGTGTGACCCCGGACTGCCCGACCTTCGATCTCTGAACCTGTGCCTGTGACCTCGACCCCTGCCTGGTATTGTTTACGTCTCTGCTTTGCCTCTGATATTCCTGTTTTTGCCTGTTGACCATTGCCTGTCTGATTCTGCTCCGCTTAATAAATATTGGTGCAATTGGATCCGCACGCCTCAGACCTCTTCCTTACAGAAGACTTCGCCACACAAGGATCCAGCACCTTTCAGGTCAACATCTCTAGGTATGGATACAAGAGTATTGTTTGCCCTTAAGCAAGGCCCACGATCACTGGAGCACCATATTAGGGAGTTTTCAGCCTGTGCTCAGGATTCAGACTTACCGGACATTATTTTGATTGACATTTTTTGTGATGGCATTAATCAGCCTCTGCAAACTCAGCTCAGACGCGAGGGTCCGCGCTCATCACTGAGTTGTTTTTTGGAGTTTGCGTTGACTATTGGCTCACTATTTACTGTGGGTGTAGCGGAGGAGGATCACAACACTGCACCTTGTCACAAAATGGCCGCCGGTCCTGAGTCTCAGAACAGTCCTGCCAAGCCTGAATCTGCTCTCACCAGGCCTGCCAAGCCGGAGTCCCCGGTCAGGATGGCTACCATGCCCGTGGATGCACCTCTTTGGTCAGGATTGATGGCTAGTGTGTTGGACCCACCACTGGTGTCGGTGCGAGCAGCTAGGATCTCCAAGCCCGCTCCGATCCAGGAGTCCGCTCCAGAGCCCGCTCCGTGCCAGGAGCCCGCAGAGTCCGCTCCAGAGCCCGCTCCGTGCCAGGAGCCCGCAGAGTCCGCTCCAGAGCCCGCTCCGTGCCAGGAGCCCGCAGAGTCCGCTCCAGAGCCCGCTCCGTGCCAGGAGCCCGCAGAGTCCGCTCCAGAGCCCGCTCCGTCCCAGGAGCTTGCAGAGTCCGCTCCAGAGCCCGCTCCGTCCCAGGAGCTTGCAGAGTCCGCTCCAGAGCCCGCTCCGTCCCAGGAGCTTGCAGAGTCCGCTCCAGAGCCCGCTCCGTCCCAGGAGCTTGCAGAGTCCGCTCCAGAGCCCGCTCCGTCCCAGGAGCTTGCAGAGTCCGCTCCAGAGGCCGCTCCGATCCAGGAGCTCACAGAGTTCGCTCCAGAGGCCGTCCTGATCCAGGAGCTCACAGAGTCCGGCACCCCGGGTCCCCTCCTGGTTCCATCCGGTTCCCCAGAGCCCCTGCTGGCCCTGTCCGGCTCTCCTTCGTCTCCGCTGGTCCCGCCCAGCTCTCCCTCGTCTCCGCTGGTCCCGCCCAGCTCTCCTTCGTCTCTGCTGGTCCCGCCCAGCTCTCCTTCGTCTCTGCTGGTCCCGCCCAGCTCTCCTTTGTCTCCGCTGGTCCCGCCCAGCTCTCCTTCTTCTCCGCTGGTCCTGCCCAGCTCTCCTTTGTCTCCGCTGGTCCCGCCCAGCTCTCCTTCGTCTCCGCTGGTCCCGCCCAGCTCGCCTTCGCCGCTGGTCCCGCCCAGCTCTCCTTCGTCTCCGCTGGTCCCGCCCAGCTCATCGATGCCTCCGCTGGTTCCGTCCAGTTCTACCGAGCGCCCAAGAGAGTCAGAGCCACCTGAGTGCCCAAGAGAGTCAGAGCCACCTGAGTGCCCAAGAGAGTCAGAGCCGCCTGAGCGCCACCGAGATTCAGCGCTTCCAGAGTGCCCCCTCGAGGTAGTGGAGTTCACCAAGAACTTTCATGGAGGGAGCTCCCCTCCATTGCTCACGGAGACCCCGGACCCGCCATGGCCCATGAGGTCCCCTGTTCCATCATGGCTGCCCGAGGCCCCGGATCTACCATGGCCGCTTAAACTCCCTGCCTCGGTTCCTGAAACCAAATATGCTCTCTCTGCCTCTTGTGTCTCCGTTTCCTCTAGGTCCCAGTCTCGGCCAGGGATCTCTGCTCCGCCCTGGAGAGCACCTGCTCCGTTGTGGAGGCCTCCTGTCTCGTCTGCTCCGCCCTGGAGGGCGCCTGTCTCGTCTGCTCCGCCCTGGTGGGCGTCTGTCTCGTCTGCTCCGCCCTGGTGGGCGTCTGTCTCGTCTGCTCCGCCCTGGTGGGCGCCTGATCTGCCAGAGTCACTCCACGTCTCCGTCGACCTGCCAGAGTCACTCCACGTCTCCGCCGACCTGCCAGAGTCACCTCACGCCTCCGCCGACCTGCCAGAGTCACCTCACGCCTCCGCTGACCAGCCAGAGTCACCTCACGCCTCCGCCGACCTGCCAGAGTCACCTCACGCCTCCGCCGACCTGCCAGAGTCACCTCACGCCTCCGCCGACCTGCCAGAGTCACCTCACGCCTCCGCCGACCTGCCAGAGTCACCTCACGCCTCCGCCGACCTGCCAGAGTCACCTCACGCCTCCGCCGACCTGCCAGAGTCACCTCACGCCTCCGCTGACCTGCCAGAGTCACCTCACGCCTCCGCTGACCTGCCAGAGTCACCTCACGCCTCCGCTGACCTGCCAGAGTCACCTCACGCCTCCGCTGACCTGCCAGAGTCACCTCACGCCTCCGCTGACCTGCCAGAGTCACCTCACGCCTCCGCTGACCTGCCAGAGTCACCTCACGCCTCCGCTGACCTGCCAGAGTCACCTCACGCCTCCGCTGACCTGCCAGAGTCACCTCACGTCCCTGCTGTCTCGTCCGCCCTGCCCTGGTGGGCTCCTGTTTCATTGGCCCCACATGGACCTGGCCCTCCGTCCCCTCCCCCGGTTCCACCTCCGCTCCACCGCCCTCCTGGATTTTGCTTTGTGTAAGCGTCTGGAAGCCGCTCCTAGGTGGGGGGCTCTGTTATGAATCTGGTTCCCACTCACTCAAACTGCACATCACCCATGGACTACATTTCCCATCATGCACTGCACTCACACATTCCCGTCCACCATTACAACAATCACACAGCTGTCACCATTCACTCATCAACTCTGATTGCCTCACCACACCTGCACCTCATTCTCTCACTCACATAAAAGCAGCACACAAACACTCACCCAGTGCGAAGTCTTGTTTTGCCCTGGCTACATTTCTGAGCGTTCTTCCCTGTATCTGTTATCTCTGTGTGTGACCCCGGACTGCCCGACCTTCGATCTCTGAACCTGTGCCTGTGACCTCGACCCCTGCCTGGTATTGTTTACGTCTCTGCTTTGCCTCTGATATTCCTGTTTTTGCCTGTTGACCATTGCCTGTCTGATTCTGCTCCGCTTAATAAATATTGGTGCAATTGGATCCGCACGCCTCAGACCTCTTCCTTACAGATATACAGCGTGAGCTTGTGAGGTATGGAAAATTTGCAAGTGGAATTAAGATGGTACCGCTTGGTTGTAAACATGAGTCTTTGAAGCATGTGTTGTCTTTTAGACGGCAGGTGTTTATGTTTTTGAATGCCCCGACATTAAACGTGTCTTTTCGTTGCGTTTACGAAGGAAAGTCGTACATGTTGTATGCGAACACTGGGGAAATGCGCTGTTTTGAATGCGGTGCTGTAGGGCATGTAAGATTGTCATGTCCGCAAAGAGAAGAAGTGATGAAAGAGACAGGTCAAAATAAAGATACGAATGGTAGTGTAGAGCAAACTGTGGAAGAAAGAGTGGAAAATGAGAATCAAAACGTTCATAATAACAAGGATTTAGTTGGTGTTGGTGCTGAGAGGGTGACTGTGACAGAGGGAGACTAATACTACTGAAGTGTCTACTGAAGTGGTAGAGAATGTTAATGGTGGTGAGATACAGGTGATTGAGGAGATGGTGATGACGGAGACCGAGAAGAATACAGAGCAAGTGGAGAAGGTAGAGGGTGTTGAGGAAGTGATGTCAGTTGATAGAGATCAATTAAGGATAGTGAATTCAGAGGGTAATAATTTAGAAGAGATGGTTGAAAATGAAGGAGAGGAAGATAGTGATGGTGAATTGTCAGATGTATCAGGTGTGTCAAATTTATCTCAGATGGGATGTGATAAGTTTTATACTTTGGAGGAAATAGATGATTTTCTGGATGAGACTTTCGGGAAAGTAGCAGAAGTGAAGGATTACTTTACTGACACTAAGAAATTTGAAAGTTCTGTATTATACTGGATGAAACGAGTTGGAGAGGACAAATTAAGTAGGAGGAAGAGGTTTCGATTGAAAAAGTTTGTCACGAAAATAAGAGGGGGGAAAACCCTGAAAAAAAGGAAATATAAATGATGTCTAAGTCACTAAAGGTGTTTCTATTTCTTCTTTTCTCTCTGTCTTTCTTTTCCCTCCATTGGAACCTTATTATGGAGTATGTAAGAGTAGGATCCTTAAACATCAATGGGGGAAGAGATGGGGTCAAAAGAGCACTGATTTCTGAATTTATTAAATTAAACGATATCAAAGTAATTTTTTTACAAGAAACACATTCTGATAGTAAAAATGAACTGGAGTTGTGTAGATGGTGGGAAGGAGAGTGTAAATTAAGTCATGGAACAAATTTAAGTATGGGTGTTGCAATTCTTTTTTCAAAACATTTGGATTTAAAAATTGTGACAACAATAGAGGTAGAAAAAGGTAGAGTGTTATTAGTTATAGCAGAAATTAAAAGGGTTAAATTCCTTTTTGTTAATGTGTATGCTCCGAATATAGGATGGCATCGTGAAATAACATATCAAAAATTAAATGATGCAATAGAACAATATGATGATGGCAATACATGTGTTGTAATAGGAGGTGATTGGAATTGCACAACACAGTTTTTATTGGATAGGAATGGGGATGAGCCTCACTCAAAATCTAGTAAGTTACTACTTGATATCACAAATAAATTAAAGTTGGTGGATGTGTGGAGAAGTAGAAATAAGTTGGTGAAGCAATATACATGGATAAAGATTTTAGATTCTGTTGTGACAGGAGCGAGACTGGATAGGTTATATATAAGTAAGTCAGAAATAAATAGAGTAACTAATACTAATATATTACCAAATGGGTTTTCAGACCATCATATGGTTACTTTAGATTATAATGTTGCGAAAACTTCAAGACCTACATTTTATTGGCATTTTAATGTGAAACTACTACAGGATGCAGATTTTTTTGAGAAATTCTGTAGTTATTGGGAAATTTGGAGACAGAGAAAAAATTATTTTGAAAATCTGACTCAATGGTGGGAGGTGGGAAAAGCACAGATTAAAGTTTTTTGTCAACAATTTTCTTATAATGCTACTGCTACAATGAAGAGAAATGTGAAAATGTTGGAGTTTGAGATTGATGAAATGGAAAAAAGAATGATTGATGTTGTTAATGATGGTTCAGTGAATATTTTAAAAAAGAAAAAAATAGAGTTGAAGTCATTGTTGGAACAAAGAGTTAAAGGTGCACTAGTTCGAGCGAGAATATCTTCAATTAAAGAAATGGATGCTCCAACTGCTTATTTTTTTGGACTTGAACGGAAGGAAGCACAAAAGAAATGTATGCTTCATCTTAAAAGAAGAAATGGAACTATTACTTCAGATCCAACAGAAATGAGAACAATGGGCATTGAATTTTATAAAGAGCTGTTTGGTAATATGGACTGTGATGTTGGATCTATGGACCAGTTCTTGCAAGATCTTCCTAAATTAAGTTCTGAGGATAAAAATTCATTGGACGTAATGATTTCTTTTGATGAACTTTCGAAGGCGGTCAAACAGCTCTCTACAGGAAAGTCACCAGGAATTGATGGGTTACCGGCTGAGTTTTATAAAGCCTATTGGGGAGTCTTAGGAGAAGATTTGTATAATGTATTTTGTGAATGTTTTAAAAGAGGTTGTCTACCAAACAGCTGTCAAAGAGCTGTGTTATCACTCCTGCCAAAAAATGGAGACCTAGGCTTGCTGAAGAATTGGCGACCAGTGTCTTTAATGTGTCTAGACTATAAAATATTGTCTAAATGTTTAGCAAACAGACTAAAAAATATTTTGCATGTTGTGGTGGAAAGCGAACAAACTTACTGTATTCCTGGGCGGACAATAATGGACAATTTGTTTCTTATGAGAGATGTGATTGATTTATCTATTAGAAACAATCTTGATGAGGGTTTTTTTATCTATTGACCAAGAGAAAGCTTTTGACCGGGTAGGTCATGAATACCTTTTTACTGTGTTAAAATTTTTTGGATTTGGGGAGAAGATTATTTCTTGGATAAAAATACTGTATAAAGATGCTTCACTTATGCTTAAGATAGGGGGTGGCCCGAGTTGTCCAATCCCTGTTAAAAGAGGAATCAGGCAGGGATGTCCTCTATCCGGACAACTTTATAGTTTAGCCATAGAACCCTTACTGTGTAAGCTAAGAAATGAGTTAAAAGGTTTAGTGATACCAGGAGATAATTCAGGGCTAAGGTATTATGTGTCTGCTTATGCGGATGATGTAAATATTTTTATTTCCGGTCAAAATGATATCCAGATACTTTGTAAAAATTTAAATCTTTATGAAAAGTCTTCTTCAGCCAAGGTAAACTGGGCAAAGTGTGATGGATTTGCTGTGGGGTCTTGGGGTGATACGGGGCCGCCTCAACTTCCTGAAGGACTGAAATGGGGAAAGGAAGGTTTTAAAGTTTTTGGGGTGTATTTGGGCACTGATAAGTATAAAGAAAAGAACTGGGAGGGTCTGCTTGGAAAGGTTGTTGCTAAGTTGTCTAAGTGGAAATGGCTATTGCCCGAACTATCTTATAGAGGCAGAGTCCTAATAACAAACAACCTGACTGCCTCTATGTTATGGCACAAACTGAATGTGCTTGAGCCACCAGATGACAGTATTAAGGAGATTCAGAGGAAACTGGTGGACTTTTTCTGGTCTGGTCAAAAATGGATTCCTCGGCAGGCACTTTATCTACCAGTGATTGAAGGAGGGCAAAGCCTAATAGATGTACGAAGCCGCATAAATGCTTTTCGATTGCAAGCAGCCCAGAGACTATTGTACGAGGAGAATGTTGGATGGATTAATGTTGCTTGTGCTCTTCTGCGGAAAACATCTGGATTATTGTATGATAAACAGCTTTTTTTGCTGAAAAGTGATGAAGTGGATTTGAAAGAGTTGACACCTTTTTATAAGTCAATGATAACAGCTTGGAGAAAGACATTTATTATTCACAGAGACATTTTACAACCTGAGGACTGGATAATGGGAGAACCGCTGTTCCATAACCCATTAATAAGAGTAAGGATTTTGTCCTCTAAATCTGTGGAAAGCTGTTTTGTGAAGGCTGGGGTTGTCAAGCTGGGGGATCTGAGAAGTGGTGACGACTGGAAGACAGCTGAGTCTTTACAGAGTGTTACGGGGTTGAGATCTCTTCGACTGGTGAGAGGAATAATGAAGGAGGTGTGGGCAGCTCTACCTGGGGCCTGCAGAGAGGCACTGTCACAGGACTTGAATGAGCACTATTCATTTCCACCCATCAAAGTTTCGGCTGCTGTGCAAGAGGAGATGGAGGAAACTGGACATTCGATTTTATCATTCGAGTACCCCGAGTTGGGGAGTTTTCAAGATGTTAAGAAGAAAGAACTCTATGTAACGTGTGTAAAAGTGATGCATCAGACGGTGCTGAGGGGAGTGAAGACTTGGAGGTGGTCAGAAGTGTTTGGGACAGATTTTAAGGCATGTTGGAGGTCTCTATATAAGTTGCCTGTTGAAAAGCGTACTGCAGATTTGCAGTGGAGAGTGATGTTCGGGGCTATAGCTACGAACAGACACGTGGCACACCTCAATCCAGCAGTGGGGACAGAGTGTTTATTTTGTGGCTTAGACGAAACGGTCAATCACTTATTTCTTGATTGTTTTAGGTTGGAGGGAATGTTTAATTTTTTAACACAAGTTTTTATAAAATTTGGAGAATTTTTCTCATCAGATTTTTATAAGTGGTCCAATTTATTTGTTTCAAGAAAGGAGGAAGAAATGTTTACTTAATTTTCTGTTGGGTTCAGCTAAGTTGTCCATATGGAAAACTAGAAAAAATAAAATGTTAGGTATAGGTTCAATTGATGCTGAAATGGTATTAAAAGGGATGATAACTGCTAGAATCAAGATAGAGTATACATATTATAAATTGGTCAGTGACATTGTAATGTTTTCTGAAATTTGGTCAGTGGGGGGAGTACTTTGTCAAATTGGAGAAAATGAAATGTTGGTTTTAAATGTGTAGAAATAGAAATTTTAAATTTGTGGAATGAAAAGTTTGTAAGAAAATTGTATTTGAGGTAAAAGGAAAAATGGTCCAATAAAGATATTGTTAAGCCTCTCTCTCTCTCTCTCTCTCTCTCTCTCTCTCTCTCTCTCTCTCTCTCTCTCTCTCTCTCTCTCTCTCTCTCTCTCTCTCTCTCTCTCTCTCTCTCTCTGTCTGTCTGTCTGTCTGTCTCTCTCTCTCTCTCTCTCTCTCTGTCCGTCTGTCTCTCTCTCTCTCTGTCTGTCTGTCTGTCTGTCTCTCTCTCTCTCAATTTTCAATTTTCAATTTAAGTGTGCTTTATTGGCATGACAAAAACTATACATTTGTATTGCCAAAGCAATTGCAGCTGGGCTGCTCACAAGTAGTGCACATAACAGAAAGAAAATAACAGCTCTCTCTCTCTCTCTCTCAAAATAGGCATATTTGAGAAAAAAGTCGAGTAGTTCCTTCACTGAATATAACTGTCGGTCATTTAAAATGTATTGTTGACAAACAGTTGACTAAACATTAAATGATTATCAGCTTCCATCGTACCTCGCTCTCTTTCATTGCGCGCTCATCATATGTGAACACTAAACCCTGCCTACTTTGATTTGATTGGCCAGTTCAATTATTTGACATTGATGAGCGCTGTCAGCCCGCTGAGGCAGAGCAGACTTAGATCAGTGCAAGAATTTCAAATATTGGGAGGGGGGGAAATTTGGCAATTTAGAATTATTGGGGGGAACTTGTCCCCCTCAATGTCTATGGTGGTTACTGCCCTGCATAGGATAAATCACTATACAGGATGTACCCTATTATAAGTTATCGACACAAGTTGATAGGTGAAACATCAAACAGTCTATAAACCAAGCATCAGGCTGTCTTTGAGTTCACATGAACACAATTAAAGTTACTCGTCAGGCTACAGAAGATATAATAAGACATAATTCCTCCGTTCAATTAGACCTAAGACATTGAGAGTCACACAATCGCCACAACACATCATTGTGAATAACATTACCTTAACACAGATTCGACCACAGAGGCCTGTGAACCGGTCGTGCTATTAACGTCATCATTACACAACTTCTTAGTAAAAACCTAAATGAATTCAACTGCCTTGTGTTCTTTTTTGCCATGGTGGCTATATGATGCTAACTGCAGAATGGATTTCAAGGACTTTGCGCACAGATCAACAGCCTCCAATGTTAATATTTTTTTCTACGAATCTTTGAGTTAACGTACTAAACATGAGTTGAATTTGCACCGCAGCACCCCCACACCTTGATGCTCATGACAAGAATGAATAGTTATTTTTATTGAAGTCAATTAGGTTTAAATCACCATCATGCATGAATTAATTATTTTTTTGTTATTACAATTATACACATAATCCACGAGGATCACATTATACAAAATTGAACTTGCACGTCAAAATAACACACTGTCAATATTTTTTGAGTCCCCCCAAAATTTCACAAATCACGTTTTTCGGGGGAGCCCATGTCTTCTTAAGGGGAGCCGAGCTCCCCCATATTTCGCACCCTGTTTTTCTAGAATTATAATTGTCTACACGAATTGTACTCAAGAAAATCATACTATCTGTGGGGGTATAATTGGAAAATTAAAAAGTAGCAGATCATCTTTCCATTTACTCTTTATTTTAACAAACCGTACAAACTTGCGGTTTGCACGATATGTAGAAATACAATAGATATTGTGATGTGGGTTAGTGTTTCAGCGGGCCAGTGCTGTGACTGTGTCATAGAGGGTGACACGGGAGTGAATTCTCAAACCTCTCCCGTCCCACTCCCACAAAAATTAATCTCTTCCCGACCCAATCCCATGAAAAAACTGGGGGAAAATCCCGTCCCGTCCACTCCCGGAAAATGACTCCCATTCCCTCCCACTCCCGTGTCGGGGTTTTTTTTTTGCGCCGAAATCTGTCAGTTACAGTAAAAATATAGTACAGATCACAGCGTGCCCACCTTATTAGTTGAATAAAAACCCAAAATGTAGTTTTTTGTTATTATATTGAACTGAAAGCCATCTTATGCACAGTGTTGCACAGATTAAATTTCATGTAAATCATCCATGCTAACACACACGTCTTCTATGTTTTTTTTTATACATTTCACTCTCTATATGTAACGGATGTATGCCAGTAAGGGCTGTGTGTAAACCTCACTCCCCTGACCTCTAAAAGAGGCGCTCTCGCGGCTGTTACCTTTAGCGTTCCTTGTTAGAGCGCCCACCTCCCGCGCCGGAATCCCGGGTTCGCGACCCAGGCGGAGCAAGAACGAGTTGTGGTGGTGTGGATCTGGGAGGGGGTGTTACATAGAGATATATTTTTTCAAAGACGGAGTTTCGAAGTTTCTCGCTCAAGTTCACATGAGACCTAAAGCGCATCCTGTTTGCTTAAAAGTGCAACGTTTTGTTGTTATTCTGAGTGCACACAAATAAACGTAGAGTCTTTACAGATTCAAAAGATGTATTAGGCTACTTTTATCTGTATGACCAAAAATGACGGAGATTTTAAGAGCAAGTGAGCGCACCGGAGCCTGTCCTGCAGCAAACGCGCTAAACAGTACAATGCCAGTTCACATGTGAGTTTTCACCCACGCCAAGCATATGTCTTTATAAGAGACGAGAAGCACATACTGCAGACTGTGCTGAGGAGAGGAAGGATGTGTATGTTGTATTGTTCATCATATTGACACTTAATTGTGCTTATCCTGATGCTGCAACCTATATAAAAGAGAAAGATTACGTTCATGTGGGTGATCTCAGTCAGGAAGACTGCCTTAACAGATTCACAACATTTGATATACGTTATTACGTGACTGGACGCTCTTGCTTCGTAATGTTGTAAATAATGTTTAGTTTCTTGCACAGACTGACTGTTTCTCTTCATTTGACCTCAATGTTTCATCAGGAGCCACAGATAGTAATTTTGTTTTGCTTATGTGTTTTTTAATTTTTTTTACTCATAAAGATAGTAACTACCTTTGACTTCCATTATATTACTTTCAAGGATCACAGTTTCATCTTCTTTAATGTTTTAGTGAAGAAAAAAGTCCCCTACAGCTTGGATGGGCTGAGGGTGTGTAAATTAACAGCAAATTTTAATTTGGATGTACTATTCCTTTAAGATATAGTGTTCCCCTTCATGGGAACTTCGAACTGCGTCCCCTATGGGTCGCTATGGGGAACGCCTTCAGCGTGACTTGTGTCTGAAGCATACAATATAAAAAACACCACTTGTTGGCCGGCGACAGCCCATGACGTCACTACCAGCGTGACCACAATATAAGGGACGCTGGGAGAACACATCATTCTCTTCTTCGTCTTCACTGACTGGTCTGTTTGAAGCGTGCATTCCGGTAGGAATACAGTTTTCATTGTGTTATTATGGCGAGCACTAGCAAGGCGTTTAGGAAGTGTGTGGATCCGTGTCTTCGTTATTTGACACCCGATGACACACACGATCACTGCATCTTTTGTTTGGGCGAAGAGCACGCGCGCGATGCCCTTGAGGGGGCAATCTGTGTGCATTGTGAGCTGTTCTCTATGAGAAAGCTTTGCTCTCGTTTATCCCTCTTTTCGAGTAAAGAGGATCAGCCATCTGCCTCCCGCGATTTGAGACCCACCGTTGCCGAGGCACGGAGGGGAATGAAATCGTGGGGTTCGCGGGTGGACCTGGCCGATGAATTAGAAAGGGAGCTTTCCCTTTCGCATGAGTCGGCTAGGAACGAGAGTGAGCCGTTAGATTACGATGATGTGATCTCTTTGACATATTCTGATCCAGCGGCTAGTGCTCTGCTGGGTTATACCCCGGATGAGCAGGAGATGGCTGAGGGTGAGGAAGTGGAGACTGAATCCTCTCAAATCTCCTGCCCTGCGTACGAAGAGCTGCTGGAGGTTATGGAACGCGCCACGGCAAGGCTTGACTTGCCGTGGGAGCGAACCAAGATGGCGGTGCCACAGGGACGTCTCGATGAGCGATACCTTTCTGGCCATAAACGCCCAGCTCAAGTGAGCCTCCCATTCCTTCCTGAGCTCCATTCGGAGGTTGAGAAGGAATGGAAAAAGCCGTTTTCCTCTCGCATCCATAGGTTCCAGCATACCAGTTATGCGAACATTGAAAGGATGCGTGAAAGTGGCTATGACAAGATGCCCCCTGTTGAAGCGACGTTAGCTAGCTATCTCTCCATGGGTGAGACAGCTTCTCTAAAGGTTCCCTCCTTGCCGTCTAAGCCCCTTCAGGATACATCTCGTTTAAATGGCAAGGTGTACGCAGCAGCAGGTCAGGCGGTCGGCTCATTGCACACCATGGCGGTGCTCCAGGCGTACCAGGCGGATCTGCTGAAGGACCTGGATAACGGTCAGGGCTTGTCACCTGACGAAGTAGCCGAGCTGCGCCGCACCACAGATTTAGCCCTCCGTGCCACCAAGCAGGCTGCCACTGCTATGGGCAGGTCTATGCAGCCATGGTGGTAACGGAGAGGCATCTGTGGGTGAACTTGGCAGACCTCGAGAGGAAAGAGAAGGGCTTTCTTCTTGACGCTCCAGTCTCGCCTTCCGAGCTGTTCGGTACCTCCGTCGATACGGTGGTCGAGAAGTTCAGGGAGGCGAGGCTTTTAGAACCTTCATTCCGAGAAGGTCCAGGTCTGAGCCCGAACAGAGCAGGGGTCCTGGCCCGTCCTGGTCTGAGGATCGGAGATGGGCACAGAGGGCTAGTGTCGCGACTCGTGCCCCTCCCCCGCCTGCGGGTAGGGGTAGAGTAAGGTACAGGTCAAAAAGAGGTAGGCAAGACCTGAGGAAGGTGATCCAGGCGAATCGTCCTCAACAACGTTTTCGTCCGGACCAGAGTAACTAACATCTACTCCCTTCCTTCAGGGGGCTTATAACACCGGCCCTTAGCTTCCCCTCTTTAATTCCCCTGCAACCGCCATACCCCACCTGACCGAGGTTAGGTGGGAACCTAAGATTGCAGTCAGACTGGACCTATGATGAATTCGGTCAGGTTCTATGTTCATACGAAACTGCCTTACTGATGGTCCGGGCTGAGGCCTCCTTGGAGGTTTCCGTGGGAACATCCTCGGTCCTCAGGTCGTTCTGGTCTGCAATCCCATGGATTAGGCCTCTCATGCTCCACTTTATCGCCCTAGCCCTGCTGGTCGAGCTAGCATTGCTTAGAGGGTCACCTATGAGCATGCTGCCCCTTCTGAGCATTGTCGGTAGAGCTAGCATTGCTCCCCTCACCTTAGAGGGTCTAAAATATGAGCATATCACACCAGTCCTCAGGTCCTTACACTGGCTTCCAGTTACATTTAGAATTGATTTTAAAGTACTTTTACTCGTTTATAAGTCACTCAATGGTATAGGACCTAAATATATGGCAGATATGCTCACTGAATATAAACCTAACAGACCACTCAGATCATTAGGATCGAGTCAGTTAGAAATTCCAAGGGTTCACACAAAACAAGGGGAGTCCGCTTTTAGCTATTATGCCGCCCGCAGCTGGAACCAGCTTCCAGAAGAGATCAAATGTGCTAAAACATTAGCCACATTTAAATTCGGTCTCAAAACTCATCTATTTAGCTGTGCATTTGTTGAATGAGCACTGTGCTACGTCCGAACTGACTGCATTATTTTATGTATAATCCTTTTCTATTTAACTGTTTTAAATTTCATTTTAAATCAATTTCTATATCATTTTAAATTTCCTTATTTTATTATTTTTAACTCCTTGTTTTTATTGCTGTGAATGATTATTTCACTTTCTTTTATGTAAAGCACTTTGAATTACCACTGTGTATGAAATGTGCTATACAAATAAACTTGCCTTGCCTTGCCTTGCCTTGCCTTCTATGAGCATGCCGCTCCTGTATGAGCGTCTAAGTCCCTCTCCACTCTCCAGAGCTCACTGCTGGTAGAGCTAGCGTTGCTCCCCTCACCTTAGAGGGTTACCTATGAGCATGCCGCTCCCTTCTGAGCGTTCGACTTTCCCTCTCATTCTGAAGAATGAGTTCTCAGCTCATTGTCGGTAGAGCTAGCACTGCTCCCCTCACTTAGAGGGTCACCTATTAGCATGCCACTCCCTCCTGAGCGCCTAAATTTCCTCTCCTTCTAAAGGATGAGTTCTCCCTAGGGCTCGCTGTCGATAGAGTGAACTCCCTCTCGTCCTGAGGTATGAGTTCTCCACCCTCCGCTCTGCAGAGCTCTGTGATAGATCTCTCACCTTGCTGGTTGAGCTAGCATTTGCTCCCCTCACAAAAGAGGGTCATCTATGAACATGCCGCTCCCTTCGAAGCGTTGGGTTTCCTCTCACTGGGGATTGAGATAGTTCTTTGCTCTACAGCCATAGAACATTAAACTAATATATATAAGTGCACACTCTAAAACTCGGGGCACTTTCTAAAATCCACTCAGTGGTGAGATCGCACATAAAGTGTTTTGCGTTCTTTCTAAAAATCCATGTTATGGTAAGTGCACACGCTAGACTTTGGGCACTTTTCTAAAATCCACCTAGTGGTAAGTTAGCACATCGAATGTTCTGCTCTCTTTCTAAAAATCCTGTAGGTTAGGGTTACGCGTTGCACCTTCGTGCTCTTATTTGAGCTGGTCAGGCCCTGGTTTGTACCTTGGGCCCCACTCCTGAGCGTTTGAGTTCCTTCTCATTCTGAAAATGAGTTCTCCGCTCTCCAGAGCTCGCTATTGGTAGAGCTAGCACTGCTCCCCTCATCTAGGGGGTCATCTATGAGCATGCCGCTCCCTTCGGAGCGTCTGAGTTTCTCCGCTCCCCAGAGCTTGGTAATAGATCGCTCGCCTTGCTGCTTGAGCTATATAATGAGAGATACAGCCCGAGCATCTGAACTCTCATTCTAAAGGACGACTTCTCCAAGGGATGAGTAGTTTTCCGCTCCCGAGCGAAAACCATAGAACGTAATACCAATATATAAGTGCACACGCTAAACTCTGGGCACTTTCTAAAATCCACTTAGTGGTGAGATCGCACATCAAGTGTTTTGCATTCTTTCTAAAATCCATGTTATGGTAAGTGCAGACGCTAGACTTTGGGCACCTTTCTAAAATCCACCCAGTGGTAAGTTAGCACATTGTATGTTCTGCTTTCTTTCTAAAATCCCGTAGGGTAGGGTTACGTGCGCAGCTTTGTGCCCTTATTTGAGTTGGTCAGGCCCCAGTTTGTGCCTTGGGCCCCACTCCTGAGCGTTTGAGTTCCCTCTCAAGAATGAGTTCTCAGCTCTCCAGAGCTCGCTATTGGTAGAGCTAGCATTGCTCCCCTCACATAGAGGGTCGCCTATGAGCATGCCGCTCCTAATGCTACCAAGGGGTCTGTTAAGACAGCTCCCTCAGCAAACTCCTGCAGAGCAAACGGTAGCCCATGGTGACTGACCAGGACCTAGTGGCTACCACTAGGTACTTGGCCCTATCCCCTTAAAGGAATCTTTCTATAAAAGATTGATTCCAAACCTGTGAGCTCTACCCTGGGTCCGGTAATCCCGGCACCTAGCAGGTAAGTACTTAAGGTATGCAGCTCGGGATTTTGGCCAAAGGGGATAATGTCACTGATAGCATCAACCGTCCACAGGGGTAACTCCCTGAGCCAAATGGTAGAGTTGACTAGTGCTCGCCTCCTGCGTGAATTTGGCCTGTACTCCTCTCAGCATGGTGGCGTGGGTATAACGTTCCCCATAGCAACCCATAGGGGACGCAGTTCGAAGTTCCCATGAAGGGGAACGTCTCAGGTTACGTATGTAACCATGGTTCCCCGAGTGGGGAACGTGACACTGCGTCCCCTAGGCTTTGGGCCATGCTTCGGACGCAAGCTTCAGACGAAGAAGCGAATGATGTGTTCTCCCGGCGTCCCTTATATTGTGGTCGCGCCGGTAGTGACGTCATGGGCTTTCGCCGGCTAACAAGTGGTGTTTTTTATATTGTATGCTTCAGACACGAGTCATGCTGAAGGCGTTCCCCATAGCGACCCATAGGGGACGCAGTGTCTCGTTCCCCACTCGGGGAACGTCCCAGGTTACGTATGTAACCCTGGTTCCCCGAGGGAACGAGACGCTGCGTCGAAACGCTAGGGGAACGCCATCAGCGTTGTCCAGCTCTGAATCATATGTGTAATCAGTCAAAATTGACGGCCAGACGTCAGGTGCGGTGACGTCATGACCAGGATGCTTAAAAGCACGTGATGTGCAGCCGGCACCAGCTTCCAGGAATGAAGCATAGCTCTAGTAGGGATGCCGGAAGTATGGCCCTGCGACGCAGCGTCTCGTTCCCTCGGGGAACCAGGGTTACATACGTAACCTGGGACGTTCCCCTCCGGGAACATCGAGCTGCGTCAAAACACTAGGGGAACGAGATGTCCACGCCGCCATACTTGCAAATCCCTGCTTAGTGTGTGGAATGCACAGCTATGGCAAGGGAAAAGACAAGCCAGGGGTGGCTCGCAGAGCCAGGTCGTAGAACCTGGAAAGTTAGGGGCATAGACCACCCACTAGCGTCACAGATGTCCTGCACAGGTACACCTGCCAGAAGGCCTTGGAGGCCGCCATACCTAAAGTAGAGTGAGCCTTGATTCCCAAAGGCGAGGGGAGATCAGAGGACTCGAGGTCATAGGAGAGCATCCAGATCCACTACTTAGCATAAGCACCCTGGCCTCCACCGGAGGAAACGTATAAATAGAGAGTTTTGCCTACTGAAAGGCCACCAAGAGGGGCGTGGTAGGTGCTATAGCCGCCACTTAGACCTTCAGGGTGGAGTGGGCTAACTCTGCGGAGAAACGGGCCTGCGAGAACTCCAGCACTGTACCAGCAGGCAGTTAACTGGATCAAGCTGGCGGTCTCCGCACCCTGAGTCTCAACTTCAGGGCGTACAGTTTCCTTATTGAGGGAGCTCTAGATTGGAGGATGGTCTCAGCAACCTCAGTTGAGAGACCAGAGGCTATGAGTTGTGCCCCCTCGGGAGCCACACCCATAGTTTCCACAACTCCGAGCAGGGGTGAAAGATCATGCCCGCTGCCAGTGAGAGGAGATCCCTCCTGACGGGAATCCCCCCTGGAGAGCCGTCGAGGAGAGAAATCGGGTCAGAGACTATACTCGGCCCGGCCAGAACAGGGTTTTTCAATAGAAGGACCCCGTCCATGCGCACTCTCTCTAGAACTCCCAGGAGCTGAGCGATCGGGGGAAGGCGTACAGACGAAGCCTCAGCCACGATTGTACCATAGCATCCAGCCCCTTAGCGGAGCTGGATGTCTGCCTCGACAGGATGGCTGCTCCTATACTGCCACGAAGGGAAGAACCCGATATTAATACGCTTTGCCCCCAAAGCACATTTCAGGAACTTCCTGTGATGGGGAAGGAGTATGCATCTTTAGATCGCTCGTGACCACCAGTCCTCGGATCTGGTGTGAGACACGTGCTTGAAGAGAGCTTTCTGAACTTCAGTCGTGTGACTGAGCGGTTCAGTTAGCTTAGATCTAAGACGGACGCAACCCCTTTCCCCGGAACAATGAAGTACGGCTGTAGAACCCGGACTCTTTGTCTAGAGCAGGGACCACCTCGATGGTCTCCTCCCTCAGGAGAGTGCTCACTTCTTGTTCCATTACCAGAGCCTGCTCGGGACCCACCAGCATGGGAGTGCCCCCGTAGAAAGGCTGCGGCAGAGCGCCACATAGCCTTGTTCTAGAGTGAGCGTGACCCATCGAGACACATTTGGCAGCAGTTTCATGCTGCCGAATAGTCTACTAAGGGAACCAGTCTCTCGAGACTGGTCTCTGGTGTACATAGAGCGGCTAGCTCGGTGCCCTGGAGCGGAGGACCGGCAGGGGATGGCCGATCTAGCTGCTCTAGAGACCCCCGAAGGGGTGGCGAGCTTCCCAGCTCCGCTACATTTCTGGGCGGAAGAGACTGAGAGAAACGCTCGCTGGAAACCGCTGCACCCTGGAACACTGGCAGGGTTAGCAGACTGATCTCCTGAGGGCACTGAGGAGAGACGGGCACCGTGTAATGCGGTGTACACCGCTCTTCCCCAGAGGGGCCTGCCCTCATAAGTCCTGGGATGTAGCATCAGGACTGCCTTAGAAGCCTCCTATTGGAAACGACGGTCCTCAGACCCGCGTCATCTCTTAAGAAGACTAAGGAACCAGAGTCTGCTCAGGCAGGACCCAATAAGACACGCTTGGCAAGGGCTCCCACACCGCCAGATGACTTACTAAGGGAACCAGTCTCTTGAGACTGGCCTCTGGTGTACTTAGAGTGGCTAGCTCGGTGCCCTGGAACGGAGGACCGGCAGGGGACGGCCGATCTAGCTGCTCTAGAGACCCCCGAAGGGGTGGCGAGCCTCCCAGCTCCGCTACATTTCTGGGCGGAAGAGACTGAGAGAAACGCTCGCTGGAGACCGCTGCGCCCTGGAACACTGGCAGGGTTAGCAGACTGATCTCCTGAGGGCACTGAGGAGAGACGGGCACCGTGTAATGCGGTGTACACCGCTCTTCCCCAGAGGGGCCGGCCCTCAAGGCCCTGGACCATTGGCATCAGGGCGTTCTGGCCGAAGACTATCGATCCGCAGATCCGTCTTCGGCCCGGGCGCGTCACTCTGACTCCGATTCTGGCGAGTACGAGAAGTGACATTCCCCGAATAAGGAGCTGGAACACAATTGGGGCTGCTCCGCCCAGCAGCCCAAGCTGACCACCTCAACCTCCTTGGAGGAAGAGAGGTAAACATTGTGCTCTCACTTGAGAAGTATCCCAAGAGGCTCTTGTATGTCATATACAATATATAATTGTATATATTTCTCTACAATATATATATATATATATATATATATATATATGTATAAATATTAGGGGTGGGCATAGATTAATTTTTTTAATCTAGATTAATCTAGATTAATTTTGGAATTAATCTAGATTAATCTAGATTAAAATGTCTCATTTGAATTCTGCCGAAGGCATTCAGAATATGTGTGCTACCCAAATAATGACTCAAAGTAAGTCTTTGAGAACGGGTTTCTCAAGCCAGGTGGTGCATTAGACCAGGGGCTCATCTCCTGTTTCCAAAATGCATCACAAACTGCTTGAGAAAGCTGTTCTACTATGATAATTGGTGATGAAAATAAACTATGTTCAATAAGATGTACTTGTGTTTACTAACTGTTTATTCAGTTAAACATGAATTTTGAACTGTAGGCCTACATAAGAGGTCGTGATGAACTGTTTACAGTTTCCATTGGGAAGCTTCTTAAAAATAAATTTTCCCTGAAGCAAACCCGGCGGCTTCATAGCTGCATCCATGTTAGCACGTCACGTCTGATGTGGTAATTTCACAGTAACGTTAGGCATACACACAGGTTCGAAGCAGAGGGTGACACGGGAGTGAATTCTCAAGTTCACATGAGACCTAAAGCGCATCCTGTTTGCTTAAAAGCGCAACGTTTCGTTGTTATTCTGAGTGCACACAAATAAACGTAGAGTCTTTACAGATTCGAAAGATGTATTAGGCTACTTTTATCTGTATGACCAAAAATGACGGAGATTTTAAGAGCAAGTGAGCGCACCGGAGCCTGTCCTGCAGCAAACGCGCTTCCACACAAACACTTCAATAGCGCACATTTCTCTAGGTTAACATCATATTGAGCGGCCATGTAAAGTTGCTACTACATACATCTTTCAGATGAAAAGCCATATTTGAGGTTGATGAATGATAGGTGAGCGTTTGGATGTCCTGCCCGATTGTATAACCACATAGACCAGCCGTTAACAATCTGTCCATCACGGACTGCGAGCCTCTAGTTCGAAGACTCGTTCTCGCCCCCTACAGTGCAATTCGGCTAGGTATACATCCGCGCTAAAATATCAGGGTGAAAGTCATCATAGCTTGCGTAGTATAGACCCAGCTCCCATCCCAACTTTGAGAATAGATTAACGGCGATATTTTTTTTATCGCCGATAAGAGTCTCGCGTTAACGCAGCACGTTAACGCCGATAACGGCCCACCACTAATAAATATATATCTAACTTTCATAGTCGGATAAAATGCATAGTTAATTATTCAAAATTAAATGCAGTCAAACACCCAGACAAGTAAACACGGTCTGAAAGTGCATAAATGAACCGAGAATCACCATAATGCGCGCGTTGCCTCGGCAACACGCGAGCCGCTCAGAACAAAACAAATAAATCTTCTCGGAGAGAAACTGCTGCAGATTAGCGCACTCTCACTCAAGGGGGAAGAACTACAGCTTAGGCTTCCGCCCCGAGAGAGCGCTAGACCTGGGGAATACAGGTGGAAATAGGGCGAACCCGTCTCCAACCCGTCCGCCAGATCTATGTGCGATCCCCGTGATCTCACTCGCCGCGGTGCCTCAGCAGCAGCGGGACCGCGAGATCATAGGCGCGGACACACTCCTCGGAGCGTGCCCGGCGGGAGCACAATGCATTGCAGCGGACGCTGGATCTGATGGGAAAGGAAGATAGGGGATCACCCGTCTTAATCTTTCCATCTAATCCATCTGCGAGCACAGCCACTGCTCCGCCTCAGCGGCAGCGTGGCAGGTGCTGCGAGGACGCAGGTGAAAACTCCCTCCTCAAAGAGAGTTTTCGCCTCCCAGCCAGATCATCGCAAAAACTGTCTGTAACGTGATCTACTTTCGCCCTCATTGGCCTTTGATATGTCTGCTTCTAGTCTTTCTTTGCCTATCTTTTTAAGAATAAACTTTCTTATTTCCTATCTTGATAGTAACAGACTCACAGAACACAATCGACTGACACACACAGAGAGCTTTGCTGAATGACAAAAAGCTGGCGCCGGCTGCACATCACGTGCTTTTAAGCATCCTGGTCATGACGTCACCGCACCTGACGTCTGGCCGTCAATTTTGACTGATTACACATATGATTCAGAGCTGGACAACGCTGATGGCGTTCCCCTAGCGTTTTGACGCAGCTCGATGTTCCCGGAGGGGAACCATGGTTACATACGTAACCTGAGACGTTTTGCTGTATTGCAACTGGAATTGAGAATTGGGACATTTATTTATTTATATATATATCATTTATTTAGGGACAATTTTGACAGGGCAAGTACAAATCTATCCTAGTGATAACAAAGACTATGAGTAATTTTGTATGTGTATGATTTTTTAATATAAGACTTAGACTACTAATAAAAGAAAAATAGAACTCCACGATATTAATACATGCATGGTTTTCAGGTGGCGAATGTTCAGAAGATCCAGAGTCTTTGAGGATTGTGTTGATTGGGAAAACAGGAAATGGAAAGAGTTCAACAGGAAACACTATTCTGGGAAGAAATGAGTTTATGAGTAAAGCAAGCATGGATTCAGTGACGACTGCTTGTAAGAAAGGAGTTGGTGAAGTTGATGGTCGATCAGTAGCTGTTGTTGATACTCCAGGACTCTTTGACACAACACTGAATAATGAACAAGCAGTGGAAGAAATAGTGAAATGTGTTTCACTGTCGTCACCTGGACCTCATGTGTTTGTCATTGTGTTGAGTGTGGGACGATTCATTCAGGTGGAAACAGACACTGTAGATCTGATAAAGAAGATCTTTGGTCATAAAGCTGCTCAGTTCAGCATTGTCCTGTTCACCAGAGGAGACGATCTGGATGGTGAATCTATAGAGGACTATGTGAAGAGCGGTAGCAATGCAAACCTCCAGAAACTGATCAGAGATTGTGGAAACAGATTTCTGGTTTTCAATAACAGAGAAAAACAAGACAGAACTCAAGTGATTCAACTGTTAACCATGATAGAAGAGCTGAAAAATACTAATCAGGGTCGATACTTCACAAACAGCATGTTTGAGGAGGCAGAGATGTCCATTAAAAAGAGAATGGAGGAAATACTGAAAGAGAGAGAGAGAGAAATAGAGAATCAGAGAGAAGAGTTACAGGCCAGATATGAGATGGAAATGAAAAACGTGATGAAGAGACTTGATGAAGAGAAACAAATAGCAGATGAGGAGAAAATGAAAATAGAAAATCAAATGAAAGAAAAAGAAGAAAAACTCAGGAAAGAGTTTGAAGAGGAAGTGAAAACAGAACAGAAGAAAAGAGAGATTGAAAGCCAGAAACGATCAGAAGATGAAAAACAGCAAAGAGCCGAATATCATTATAAAATAGAAGAGATGAAGAGAGAGATTGAAAATCAGAGATCAGATTATGAAAAACAGCAGAAAGAAAAAGAAGAAGAAGATAGAAGGAGAGAAGAGAAATACAGACGAGATCAAGAGAAGATGAAACATGAACAAGAACGTATTATAGCAGAGGTTCAGAGGAAACAACAAGAAGAAACAAAGAAGAGAGATTATGATGAACAAAAGAGGAATAAAGAAGAAGATGAAGAAAGACGGAGATGGGAGAGAAAAATAAAAGAGGCTGAAAATGATAGAAAAGAGACTCAAGAGGAAATTAAACGACAGCAGAGAGAATGGGAGGATGAAAAGAACAGAAAGATGAGAGAACGAGAGGAAGAAGAAAGAAAGAGAAAAGAGAAACACGAGGAACAACTGAGAGAAAAACAAGAAGAACTGGAGAAAATGAGCAAGAGATTTGAAAGAGAGAGAGAAGAAGAAAGACAGAAGATAGAAGATGAGAGACAGAAACAGAGAAGAGAAAGAGAAGAAAAAGAGAGAGTCTATGAAGAAAAGATACAAGAAACAAAAAGACATTATGAACAACTGGAGCGAGAGAGAAAAGAGGAGTGGGAGAGAAGAAAAAGAGAAGATGATGAGAGACAAGAAGAAGAGAGAAAGAGATGGAAGAAAGTAGTTGAAGATCTGAAACAAGAGCAAGAAGAAGAGATCAAGAAAAGAGAAAGAGAGGAGAAGAGGAGAAAAGAAAGAGAAGAGGAAGATCGAGATGAAATGAAACAAAAACATGAAGAGGAAATGAGAGAGATGAAGAAGAAACATGAAGATGAAGCCAGAAAACAAGCAGAAGAATTTAATGATTTCAGAGAGACAAAAGAGCAGCACATTCAGGAGCTGCAGAAGGTAATGGATGAACGCCAGAAACACCTTGAATTACTGGAGAAACTCTTTGAACACTTCAAAGATGAGAAAAGTGAAGAAGTGAAAACTCTGAAAGAGAATATCGAGGATCTAAAAAAGAAATGGTGTAGCCTTATGTGAAGCTATCCTGTTCATCTGGGAGCCAAACATAAATGGCACTTGTTTTGTTAGGTTTAGTTTAGTCTTTGTTTCCACAACTGAACAGATTTCCTTAAGATCTGATGTAAGTGAGCTATAAACATAATGATGAAACACAAATTACACCAGGTTTTCAGAGACAAATGTGGGAAACTGAAAAATGTCAATGTGTGATGCCTTTTAGGTGTAATTTCACATATCTACCCCATTGTGCATTAGATCCATGTGATGTGTTTTGTATGACTGTAAATATAAGATGGATAGATTACTTACAAATTATAATCTGTTACTGATTCCACATTACATGACAAAAATTGTAGTCAGTAACGTAATCCGTTACATTACACATTTTAGGTAATATAATCATATTACTTTTGATTTAACTCGTTTATTACATTGATTTAAATAGCATTATCTTGTGCCATAATGATTAAAAAAATGCAAAGCGTGAGAAAACTTGTTCCATTCATTATAATTTTCAACATGAAGTGCATTAAATATTATATTACATAAAGTTTTCCCAATAGGGTTCATAAAGGAACTACAGAGGGCTTGTGAGTTTAATGAAAAGCTGACAATTAATTAAATCATAAAACAATTAAAATGAAAGTAAGTCATTTTAAAACAAACTCAGTGGCCATATTTGCAAAGCCTTCGGGCAATGAATGGGGGAATCTCAAAAACTTCCCACTGAATTTCCAATTAAATTACATATGTCAAATCAGCAAACAAAAAGCTTAAATTAATTGCCCCATGAATGTTGTTTCTTATGCTCGAATAGCATTTAAAAAGCGTATTTTTCAGCCAAGTCATAATGTGCTTGTACATTGGCTGGTCTAGTCAGGTTTCTATGGGAAATGTGGCTCTTTCATTTAGAAGGTGGGACTATTCCTCCATATTGCATGTTGCAGTTTCTCCCATTCACAAGGAGTGAACCATCTTTGTATTTATATAGTCTTTGTTTTAAATGGAACACTTACTAAAGAAGATGAAATATTTTTATTGACCCGCATGCCATGTGATCATTCGTCAACATCAAAGAAACCGTGAACATTGGTGATGCACGGATGAGCTAAAACAATCACCCAAATCCGCAGCTTCAAATAAATTATCCAGCCTCCAACCGCCCGAACCTATGATTTTGCCTGATTTAAATAACCGCACCTGATCGTCACATTCAGGTTTCATACGGTCATGAAAAACCTGGAAAAGTTTTAAACATTTATTCAATATAGCGTATATAGGTTAGATGAGTAAATAAATCCACATAAACAATCAGATCAAATCATTGATTTGAAAACAGCGTGATTCAGCACCGAGTCTTCTCTCTTCACATCGGTGCATCTAGAGCTAAACGCATGTGTGTCAGTATTGGATCAGTGAAAATAGGTCTTGAGACAGCAGCCGAATAAAGCTGTGCTTTTGTCATTAATGTTAATCCAACAACAAAAGACAGAAAATCCATCACTGCTCTTGACTAAATAATGTTTTGTTGAATAACTTTAATATGTTCATTTACAGTTTATTCAATTTCTGTAGCCTGTTTAACACATGTTCATATTTTAGAAAATGTAGTTAATATTTGCATCGTTAATGATTTATCTTATCCACCCGCAAATAATCAGAAATGCAATTTTTTATTACCCGACCTGCAGATATATGCAATCATGCAAATGTGATGCTTAATTATTGAAACATTTATTTTCAAATCTCTAATAATATTATTATTTTAAAATTGAAGGGGTAATTAAAGCAAATATATTTGATGAATAAGGTTTAGATGACAAAACGTTTTAGAATGTGTAGTATATCAAGGACCAAATCAGACAAATCAAGATTCGATCGAAGCATGGTTGAAACATGAGGAGCCGAATTCCACAGGACAACAGCAGGAAGACATAAATCAGACCCTAGCTCCAGCCCATCTGAATACAGCCTGCAACAGCAAAACCAAAGGAACACTTAATGATAATTCCAATGCAGGAAGGAGGCTAGCAAATTTGGTAATACATTTGAGTAATAAATATTAATGGTCAAAGAGATGCAACATGTGACCATTACATGTAAATCTGTGATAGAAATCACAGCTACAGACTGTTAGATCGACTTTCCCCGACCACACCAACAAGACAAAGGATCCGGCTGAAATTCCTCGGGTCACAAAGACTGTAAAATCATCTTAAAAGACTTTCATTCTCATTGTTAATGAAACTAATCATTTCTATGCATAACTGCATATTATGTATGTGACCCACAAATTTGACTATCCTTGTTTTAATCATTGTGTTTGTTGTGCTTTTAATTAGTATTGACTAGTTTAAGCCTTAAGGGTTAATGTCATGTTTGGTATGTATGAGTTTGATAATTCTAGCTTTAAACATTTATTCAAAGTTATTTTCTGTCAAATGTATCATATTCTGGTTATAATGAATATATATCCAACACATATACATATATATACATATATATATATATGGACTCAATACACATAGAGAACAATGTATAGTAAATATTATACTATACAGAGAGCATAAAATGAAAACAATATTAAACACAATAATCACAGGACACATTAGGGCTGCACGATATATTGCATGAGATTTGGGGGGGGGGGGGGGGTAATAAAAAGTACATGGAGAGATCAGGGCCAGATGATGTTAATAAAATGACAGATTTGACTCTAGCATGATTGAATATGAGTTTGTATGAACAGACATTTTAAACTCTTGTGTTCATGTCAATCATGCACTGTGTGCTTGAACAGTGTTTTATGACCTCCAGATTGTTGTTGGGTAATTTCTTTATTGTGCTCTCGATGGTGCCATTCACTTATCGAGCCATAATAGTGTTTGGGTTTGATTATTTAGGGCCTATATAGAGCATTACATTGTATGCAAAATCAGTTTAGATCAGAGTATATTTACAACTGACAGAACTCTCGATTGTGTTACGGACAAAGTGAAACAAAATCAATTGAGCAAGCTGTATAAATCAAACAGGTCAAACATTTATAATCCGTTTTCATCTTTGAAGGCCCATGTCCATCCATTCATTCTCCAGGAAAACACCCTGGACAAATCATTCATGGAATCTCTTCAGACCAAAGCTGCATAATAGACAGACAGACTGTAGTCCTGTGGTGTCTCTGAGTCTGGAACAGTTTGAGTCCTTCATTATTAGTGCTTCGTTAAAGTAGCAGACAAATAGTCCACCGCATTCAGCAGTGTTTTCACTCGCTCCAGTTCCACATCAGTTTTCTCTCGGTCTATGAGCAGTTTATACCTCATCTGTCTCAATGTCTCTCGCTGAATGACTCCCTACAGGTTCATCTGCATCATGAGAGACTGCAGAATATAAAGATGGAAAGTATATAAATATTACAGAGTGTGTAAAAAGAAATGTCAATATCTTTATAAAAATGAGACTTTTCTAGATATTACCTATTCATGAACTAAAAGTCATGTTAAAACAAGTCAAGTCACCTTTATTTATATAGCGCTTTATACAATACAGATGGTGTGTCAAAGCAACGTTACCGTATTAAAGAGTGTGTCAATAATGCAAGAGGACAATAGAAAACACTTCATTTTCCAGTTAAACACATTTCAGCATTGATTTAGTAAACACTCACAGTTTGGTCTGGTTTGTTCCACACTGTCCTGATTATGAAGTCTCAAGGATTTCTTCTTTAATTTTTCAGATTGTGAGTTTTTGTCCTCGCTCTTCTGATTTTTGCTGTTCTGTAGTTTCTGAAGCTTCAGATATGGTTCATCACACATCCTCATCTTCAGTGCAGAATATCCATTAACATGTATTCTCTGCTCATTAAAAAAGGTCATTAAGTACATATTTAGATGAAGTTTAACACAGCTGAGAGTCAGTAGATGCGTATTCTGATCCTGGGGCTAGTTGTCACACTTTTAACTCCAGTCAAGTTCAATTCTATATTAACTCAACTAGAACATTAACTATACAGTTAATCTGACACATGACCGTAGTATATTGTCATGATGGGAACCTGCTGTTTATGGACAATGATAATGACTAATGCCACACTTCAAACGGAAAAAATAACTTGCATTATTAAATCAATATTTCATTATAACTTTCATTATAAAATGAAGGTTTGAAATTTCAGTCAGTTATCATCCACCTAAACCAAGACTTTATTAATGAGTTTTCAGATGTTTAGGGAGCATTACCCACAATTTTGACAGATTTTAATCCTTTTAACATACATGTGTGCTCAAATAATTTTTTAGCTAAACAATTTTTGATCCTTAATGTTATGGTACAGCATATGAATGTTTCTACCCATATACATGGTTACAGTTTTTTATTTATTCTCTTACATGGCCTGATAGTGTGTAATTTTGCAATAGATGACCAAACTACTTCAGTTCACAAGCCTGTTACGTTCAGAGTCTCCACCAGTTTTAATATTACTAGACCTACTAAAGCTGTTTCTTGGTCTCGTACGATCAAACCATCTCCTTGTACTGAGTTTTCAGCTGTTTTTAAGGAGATTTCTCAATCATCTGATTTACTTTGTGATGACTGGAGTGGTGCGGATTATCATAATCATATCAGTATGATCTCTGCTAAGGTTTTAAACTCTCTGGCTCCTATTATATCCAAACAACATAAAGCAAAGACTGAGCCTGATACTGTACTTCGATAGGTCTGCAGAAGGGCCAGAAGAAGGTGGAAAACGATAAACTGCAAGATTCAGATGAAATACTAAGGGATAGTTTGCTGCAATATGAGAAAGTGGTGAAAAGAGCAAAGTTTAAGTAGCCTACTTCTCAGATCTGATTGAAAGGAACTTTTACAATCTAAGAGTACTTCATTCCACTATTCATAGTTTTCAGTCACGTGACCGGCTCGAAGACTCGGAGGGCAAAACATCCATAGAAGTGCAGGACAAGCCTGTAAATTTTCCATCTGCCACAAATATTTAGACCACCTTTCAAAAGAATTAAACAAAGGTATGTGAACAAAATGCAACTTTTAGCCATTTGCAATCCATATTAATTACCCGCGGCAATATTTCAATCATTAACAGTGCGGCAAAACGTTGTAAAAACACTTTAATATATTTAAAACCGTAATAATAAAATATCAAATTCAGTAATTACCGTATTAATGATGCATAGTTTACACAGGCAAGCAGATGAGGGCAGAATATGAACGCAATCCGCTTAACGCTTCAGTGTTTTCCTTCTAATGGTTTTCAATGGGAAACCACTTAAACTGTTTATATTCTGGGTTCATCTCCATGCCTGTATAATATATATAAGTTTTAAAAAAGTAATTGAGGTGATTGGACCTATTCTGAAGATTATGAGCAGCTGCCTTGAAACGGCAGCTTTACAAGATGACGTAAAGCACATTGTCCATCCACGTCTCAAAAAGCCTCATTTAGACCCAAAAGTAGCCTACGGACTAACTCTAAGCCAGTTTCACATTTTTATTTGATGTATAAAATTTTAGAGAAAATAGTGTTTCGCCAACTACAGAGCTTACTGCTTAATAACATTATTATTTTGTGTTCCAGTCGGGTTTTATGAAAAACTGCTCCATAGAAACAAGACTTTTACAAGTTCTAAACCATATTTAGCTGTTTAATGAGTGTTTAAACCTCCCCTGGTGTACATTTGTGTGTGAAACCATTATTAAAGAATGTGGGTGTGTATTTTGATAGTCCTCAATAGTAGGCTACGGTCACCGGAGACTATTAAACGTTCCTCGAGCTAAGCTGAAATCGAAAGGAGATCGAGCCTTTGCTGTTGCCGTACTCAAACTCTGGAACAGCCTAGTTTAACACACGAGTTTAAAGCTAAACTCAAAACCTATCTTTATTTATCTGGCTTTTGATTTGTGCTGTGTCTGGTCTGTTCTGTGCTGTTGTACATGGTGTTACATGTTGATGATATTTGATATACTGTACAGCACCTCGGTCAACAATTGCTGTTTTTAGTATATACATTTTAGTGTTGAGTATAATGTCTTAATGTATGTTTGAGAGGTTTTATTGTGTTTCCAGACCATTTAAATTGATCTAGCCTATTTAAAACAAGATTTTATAAATCACATATTTGACTACCTTACTGTGAGATTAAACTATGTAATAAAAGTTCTGTATCTCACCCCAGTTATATAGCTATATCATTTCTTCACTTTTGTTGCGAGTGTGTTAAAAACACTTTAAATGAATTTAAAAGTGACTTACATGTAGAGACGTCCACAACAGCTTCTGTATTAACACACAGGTTCAGTCAGTCACTGACCGAGACACTTCTGTGCTGTGTTTATCAGCTTATCTTTCTCTAACCAGGGCTGGGCCGAAAGGTCCAAAAGTCTAAACCAACACGTCTGAAATCAGCACCTAGTGGAAAATTACGTGCAACTATATATCGTGAAGTCATGGCCTAATGGTTAGATAAATGGAACATCACATGACTTTGACCTGTAATGTCTGTACAATGTAGTTATGCAGTTAGACAGACTATAGGATATATGTATATATATATATATATATATATATATATATATATATATTTATATATTTCTAGCATAATTTAGCCTACTTGCATTGTAAAGAAATTAAAGGTGCATCTTTGATTGTTGAAAGACTTTCTGGTGCATTACACTAAAGTTACAGCCAATAAAATGTCCAGTAGCATTTTCATTAGTCAGGTGTGGATCTATTCTGGGGTGTATTTACCAAAAGCATCGTTAGCCAACTATGGTCTTAAGTTCCCTCGTTACCAGCATTGTTCAACGATTCGGTATTTCCCGAAACCATAGTTCAAACGAACGTTCGCAATCAGCGTCACAAATTTACGTGGGTTGAACTGCAGCTCTCGACCTGTGGTTAGAAACATAGTTTATTGTTAGTAAGATATATGTTATTGGGCACAACACGCAAGCTAACATGCAGTACTATCTGTATCTTCCATTCTATCTCAATATAAAATATAGTTTAGTTATGTATTTTTGCACGTCCATTGTAAGCACCATTTTTGAAGAGTGCTCATGGGCATAAATGCCTAAGGGAACGTAAGATGTAAGAGGGAACCTGTGATGAATCAAACATCAAATAAAGCACAATGACAGGGAACAAAACAGTAAATTAGTCAGTAGGTGCCATGTTCAATACAGCAGCATCTTAGAGATCTCTAATCAGTTAAATAGCAGAAGTAATTCCTCCACCACATGCATGTGACGTCATTAACAATGGTCCCATGTTGTTGAAGAAATATGGTTCAAATGACGGAGATGCGACCGTGTTTGGGAAACAGTCGTGACTAGCTAGTTCATGCATCGTACTATGGTGGTTAATCAGCGAGTTAGGTCGTTGTTTGGGAAACGCACCCCTGAATGTTTGATAACATTTGACAACATTTAAACCAGGAGCAAGTGAAATAATATCTAGCATGGAGAGATCGCGATACACACGGTCTGAGTGCGCACAAGCAATATCGGAGTGAGAGGACAGACAGTTAATTGAGCTCGCATACAGTTTTCTGAGATTGCATGACCGTGTTCTCATGTTACAATAAAGCGCTCACACATTTCCACAGGAATGATTACAATTATGGGGAATACCTGCAATCCCGTGCGGATACTTACACTCTGTTATGCCAAGTTTACACTCAGGGGCGGATTTAGGCAAAGCTAGGCGACTGCCTTGGGCCCCCAGAAGCCAAGGGCCCCCCAAAATGCTTTTCATTTACAAGATGATACACGAACGGTTGCTGTTTACATGTTATTACCACGACAACGTCTGCACATCCGAGTTGAACGTGCTTCTTGTGTATCCTGCTTGTAGAAAATGAAAATATTATGCATCTGAAGATGCTGACTGCCGCGAGAGCGCGAGGTCTCTCTCTCTCTCTCTCTCTCTCTCTCTCTCTCACTCTCCTGTTACGCGAAAGGCTGAAAGGAGCTGCGCTTTCCACTTTCATTTAAAAGCCATGTCGCTTCTCTGATTTTACATGCAAGTATAGCCAAAATCACAGCACAGCTATTGTCTTTATCTTATGTGTAGCCTATTTTAATTTATCAGATGTCTTGGAAGGGAGAGCTGGTTATAGTTATGTAGTCTTAATGGTTTGCGTTTCAGTATTCGGCTATATTTTTCACACTAATTCAAGTTTTTATATGAATGAACTCTGAAGGGAACTGATTGTCTTCAGAAAAGTTTTGATGGCATTTTTATGTTACCTGATATAGTATCATTTATGGGGAACAGCTATATTTCAGACGTTCCAAAAGCGCCTCCTGCTGGCAGAGAATGAATGTGCATTTCAATAATTCAGTCTGCAGTTTTTGTTCAGACCAATGCGAAAATTCACCCACATAAACCCGTTTTAAATAATATCATAATTTATACTTCTGACTCATCCCTTTTCTTAAAAACAAAATGGTTTAAAGGTTCAATTGTGAGGTTTATCGTTTTATAATTTATTTAGTTTTTTGTTAAAACTTGTATCTCGACGGTAAATCAATTGCTATATCATCGTCTACAACATGAAAGAAGAAAAGTGTCTTCTAAATTAATAAATGTAAATGAAAGAATCCCATTATAACATGTACATGAAAAATGTCAACATGACAAATACCCGACATCGGAGGCAAATCGGTGCATGTTCGCGTGAGTGACAATCACGCAGTGTGAATTATCAATGACGCCGATACGTCGCCAACACCTGGGAAATATTTGGCATGCTAAATATCTGGAGCTGTCGGCGATTCACAATCCTGCTGGGTGAATAAGTTCTGACTGAAAAATACATCAGTGATGACCTACAGCCAATGAGCAAGCAAGATACAGACAGACAGAGTTGTCGGCGATTCTTTCTATTGTAAAGTCATGCAGTGTGAAACTTCCTGTTGCCGGTCCATCGTGCGATGTGAAAACAGCAGCGACTGAATGAACCCCAGATAGTTGTTCAGTGGGAACACAGCAATCGTCCAGTGTGAACTCGGCATAACTGACAGGAGAGGAGAGAGCGGTGTATATACGGGAGATACTGGAGAATGAGTAATAGAACAGTGTCAGACATTTCAGTATCGGTATCAAAATATCGATATTTAGAATAACACTACCATGTAGTTTGTTTCTCCAAACTTTATGCTGAGCTCGCTCACTGTCCGATCAGCTCTTCACCTGCTCAGCGGCGGCTTTTCCCGGTTCAGATATCAGGTCCTTTATGATCGGATCTCTATATTGGCTACTGAAATGCCATCAAATTTTTGATTATCAATTAAAATTGTGTGCAGCGTACACAGTAACTGTAACGGGGGGGATGAGACGTCCCTTTATTAAACAGGGACGTGGTCAAAACACCAGCAAACAGGTATGGCAGTCGTGGGTTCGGTGCCTTGATCAAGGGTCTCACCTCAGTCGTGGACAATTCCTGCCGGAGCCGAGATTCAAACCCACAACCTCGGGTTACAAGTCCAACGCTCTATCTATTAGGCCACGACTTAATTTTCTTGAACTTTCAGTAGTAAACCTGTGTTTTTTCTTCAGCTGGGGTGAGTGGACAGATATCAAATGGTGTCCTTTGGGATTCTTGACCGCGTTTAAGCTGAGAGTCCAATAACATTTTTTGCAGACAACTCGGCCGTAAACAACGTCATGTGAGTATGCGGCCGTCATTCATTAATGCATTAATGCAATAAACGCCGTCACAATCCGTGATAATCCATGTTATAATAATAATAATAATAATAATGGGATTCTGAGATTCTGTCTGCATTTAAAAAACAATAAAAAAACATAAATATTAAACCCTTTTCCAGGTTCAGATGCAGTATTGGGTATTCGCGGCTGGGTGACGGCACGGATTGGGGTGAATGGGGCGACTGGAGCTCAACATGTGAAGGAAGAGGGATTTGTGGCCTCAGTACACGGGTACTAGATTACGTGGGAATATGGGCAGACGACGTCGCTCTCCATAGCATGCGCATGTTCTGCTGTGATTAACTCTGAACTCTCCTTGGCTCCTCTATCATTGTATAACCTGCATCTCTGTATCTTTACTTCACAGCCATGTTCTACATGCATTCTGTAGTATGAATGTATACATTTATGTTCATCTAAGCACGTATTCTGTATGGAAAGAATTGCATTATTTTACTTAATTGTTTGTTGCTTTGAAATGAGGAAAACGCATTATAAATGAAACAGAGATGTTGTGTGTGAAATGAGAGATGAAGCGCATGAGAAAGCTGAGAATAAAAGTGATTATTCTGTCAGAAACGGCATCAATGATGATATAAACCACAAAAATGAGAGAGTTGTCCTGGCAGCCAAATAAACTGAATACTGTATGAAGGCAGGTCTTCAGGGACGTCAAGGTATAATAAAATAATGCTGGAGCGTTACGGAAAACACCCATTGGTCGATCTCTCATTGAGAGCTGTGATGTCTGTCGATTACAGCTCGGTTTCTCGTTCTCTCTGTAGCTTGTAGTAATGAATAGGAATGATTTTGGGCTTTCTGGAGGGTGGAGGGTCCAGTGATGTCATCATATATAAATCTGAGTCTTTCCTCCCAGAAGAGACGGAGCACTCCGAGAGTGAAGAACACTGTCTGTATAGAGATCATATACAGTTTGAGACTGACCCCTGATCAGATCATGGGGGTCAAAACTATCCTGTTTTCTGTTATACTTCTGCATGCATTCTCTGCCACCTTTAACGGTAAGTACATCAGTGCACTGTGCATGACACAAGTGTGTCTTTTGATGGAGTTTAACAGTGGTGTAGTCTAGTGTTTAGTGAGTATACTGTGATAGTTTTCTTCCCAGCCTCTCGTAAGCACTAAACAGGGCTCTACGCTTACTTTTATTTAATTACATTTAATTAAAAAACAATCAGGTGCACCTTCACCTCAATAGCAAAAATGTGCCTTCCCATTACGAAGCAATATTGGACTCCTTAAAGTGATTTAGGGGCATTTTATTCTAACTTTATTTGAAGTTTTGCCTTTTATGTCAAATTCAAAAGTATATTTTTATAAGCTTTTTGTTGCAAAATGTATAATTAAAACAATGCAATAAGAATCAAATAAAATCATTATTATCTAAATGTATTTGCATTACAGAAGAGGCACAGAAGAACACAATTTAATGACAGATTTAATGAGGCATGAGTGCAATTAACTTCATAAATACATGTTGAGATTAATGTTTTCAATATACAATTTTGAATATAGAAATATTAAATGATTTAAATAACTGAAGTTATACTTTAAAAATGAAACTAAGACTGCCGTTAGGTGGCGGAAAGTTACTGATTTTATCACTGAATCATTAATTAATTTGATTTGTTTGAACGGCTGATTCATTCGAGAACAAATTGTTCCAGTGTGCATACTATCCACCATATATGCCCCAAATATTATTGAAAATGACTAATATCATATTTAGTATGCACACTGGGACTCAGCAGTGACTGTGTTTATGAATGATAATTTAATCGACTCACTAGATTCGTTTCATTAGATTCATTCATAAACGAAACAACGCCGTGTTTGTGCAGCGGCTCAGTTGTGTTTATTTGAAACTATTTTAGTCAAAGAAATAGAGCAAAATCATGCAATACTGTTATATTCAGACAATGTAAATCACTAAATATGAACGTTTAGTTTATTGAAATCACTCTTATATGTGAACAATCCCGTGCTGTTACAGTTAAGTCAATGACCGCGTATACTCGTAACGTTACGATAGCATCGGCCTCGTGTCCGGATAATATCATCCTTCTGTCGTTTCTATAATGTTAACGTCCCCGTCATCTGTTTGCAGAAGCAGAGACAGGCTTACGAAACATATCTCCTTTCATATCTCCTTTATTAGTTCATTAAAGCTCAGCAATAGCGCTCAACAGAAATACGGCGTGATTATCAGAAAGACGGTGCTTCGCGACACAGACGGTGAATTTATGAATGAACTTGTGAAGTCTGTCACAAAACCATGTTGTTATGTACCCGTGTGCTTTTTTAAGAGGGTTTACGCAAACCCTTGAGCTTCCCTAGTGTGTATACGGCGTGTACCTGCGTATCACGTAGACTACAGCACTGGTTTAACTATGTAGATGAAACCTCGACTGGATCATAGCAAGCTATATGTATAAAGAAGCGTGTTTTGTGTAGATCGCTGGTTCAAATCACGAGATAGCTGAAATAAATATATATTTGTATATCTTTTTCATTTCATATATTTTTCAAATATATATTTGTATATCTTATGGCATCATTTTCATTTACTATGGCATTTTTTACTTTACTCTAAATTGACTTAATTGTATGGTATATTTATGGTACTCCAATTACCATATCATTTCATAATACCATAATACCATGGTACAAAAAAACTAATAATGTTTCTGTGTCTACAGGTTAATATCGGTGTGGCTCTACAAAAACAAATGTAAACAACACATTAAAACAGAAATATTAATTCAGTGAGGTGTTGTATGTTTTGGTACAACAAGGTTAAACTGCACTTAAAGGATAGTTTACTAAAAAAATAATATTTCGTTCATAATTTAGTCACTCTCTTGTCGTTCCAAACATTTACGACTTTCTTTCTTCTGTGAAAAAAATCAAATGAGATATTTTGAGAAATGTCATAATTAGCCAAACGTGTAGCCACAACTGTTTGATTACCAACATTCATAAAAATATCTTCAGATTTTTTATTTTTGGATTAACTATTTCTTTGTACTCCTCACCTTTGACAAGCACTGCATGCTATTTTATCTTTTTATGTATGCTGGAAGTTCATATGAATTATTAACAATGCACTGACATCCACAAATTAATTTAAAATGTTGCTGTTATGCCACTTTCTGACATTGTATTTTACATAAAGAGCTTTCATTGCATTTAGGTCACATAATAATTTCCTGAGAGCAATGCTTTCTATGAGCCGGCATGTCTTAGGAGTGTATTTTATGATGTTCCTCAGAATCAATTAAGACTCTACATGAAACGGACAGAGATCCAACGGCTATAAGATGAGCTGCTAATAGTGCTCTCAGGAAGTGATTTAGCCGAACATTGCAAATTGGACCCAATTCCCTTTAGTAGCTGGTGTATTTCACTGATGGTGTTTTGGCTTGTTTGGTTGCAGAGAGCTATGAATGGACTGATGAGCCAATTGATGACGAGTCTTCAACGCAGATGTCCAATGAACTCGGTTCAGGGTCACCAGGTAGAGGTGTTGTGAATGGGACCCAATTCCCTTTAGTAGCTGGTGTATTTCACTGATGGTGTTTTGACTTGTTTGGTTGCAGAGAGCTTTGAAAAGACTCACGAGCCAATTGATAACAACAATTATTCAATTCAGCTGTCCGATGGTGTCATTGCAGAGCCACCAATTACAGGTTAGTTGGTTAATCTTGAAACACAAATAAATATATATATACTGTAAGCTGAGGAGATTCTGTCCCTACAATGAAAGTCCACACCTCAATTACGAACACAAACACTAAGTTTGTTCATCATATACAGGAACCAGAGACGTATAATTGGGGGGGGGGGGGGGGGGGGCCAGGGACGTGTCCCTACCAATATCAAGCGACTACCAAACTGTCCCTCGCAATAATATTGATCAGACAATTAAATATACACTATATTGCCAAAAGTATTGGCACCCCCTTCTAAGGACAGGTTTGACTGCTTTAGTAATCTCCATGAGTGTAAATCTTAATGTTTAAGCATATAATGATATTCTAGGGAACCTAATTGTATAGCAATAGTTTGGACAGAACTCTTTTCTATTCTAACATGACAGTGTCTCTGTGTATAAGACAAGAATCAAAGAGAAATGATGATTCAGTCAGTGTGGAAGAACTTGAACCTCTGGTGTGACTTTAAATGAGCCACAAACTCATCCCCAAACACCAATGACTTGTACATATGGGTTCAGTCCTTTCATACAGAGGCGGAAATACCATTTTTAAGTACATTAATTTCTTAGTTTGCCACAGTAAGTGCCTTTTTCTCTTCTAAAGAAGGGGTGCCAGTCCATATAATGAATGCACAAGTCATTGGTGTTTGGTGATGAGTTTTGGCTTAAGGTCTGCATTTAAAGTCATCTCCTCAAAATAAAAAACACACTGAAATAAGAGCGTGCGGTTTATCTGTCAATCAAATGTGCATGAAAGTTGTGTCCGTTACTATACACCCAGTGCTCCGATGCTGCTGTAATGTTGTTGGTTCAAAAGAATGTATTGTCTGTTAAACATAACACAAAATCTATTTATGAATTATGAATATGGGATTGCCTTGGTATCTCTTCACACGACTTGAATTAAACCGCTCAATTAATATGGATTATACAACGCCTTTATAAGCTTTGTGATTCATCCAAGTTTTGGTTGCGTGGACTTTTAATGGAGGGACAGAAAACTCTCAGGTTTCATTAAAAGATGAAGATTAATACAATTATTATGTTGTGTTTTGTTTTGTTTTCAACACATGAAAGTGAGTAAATACAGACATCATTTCCATTTTACACTTCAACAGAGAAACTGTGATACATAAATCTGTACGTGTCAGTGTTTATTCATATGTCTAGCCTTTGATTGTCTTTCTTATTTAACCTTCTTCAAAACGTTTTATAGACTGAGAACGTTTACTGATGGTTTTCTGTTATTGTTACAGGTTTTGATAACCACGTGCATTTTCTCTACACGGCTGAGATACAACACACACAATATGTTGACCAGCATATCTACATCCCTCCTCTAGATGTAGAAAAATACAACGAAACTACATATATCTTGAACACATTTGGTATCTCGGATGAGTCTGTTGACTTCCTCAAAGGCCTGCTGGTCACATGCATCACGCCCTCGTTCTACATCATCATCATCCTCATCAGTTTGCCCCTGAACGCTTTGGCCTTGGTGACGTTCAGCTGTAGGGTTCGAGAGAAGAAACCAGCGGTGATCTACATGTCTCACCTGGCGTGTGTGGACCTGCTCTTCACCCTGCTGCTGCCTCTGAAGATCCACTACCAGCTGAACGCTTCAGATTGGGTGTTCGGTGAGGCGGCGTGTCGCGTGTTCAGTGCTGCTTACTACTGCTACATGTACTGCTCCATACTGCTGATGATGTGCATGAGTGTGGACAGGCTGCTGGCCGTGGTGTTTCCCATCGCCTCTCTGACCTGGAGGAGCGCACGGAAAGCCACATGCGTATGCACGTTAGTCTGGCTGCTGGCGCTCGTGGGTACGGTGCCACTTCTCTTAATGAGACAAACGCTCAACACTGAGGATGTGGGAGTCACCTGCCATGATGTGCTGTATCACACACAGGTGTATGTGTACCTGTTCTCCATCCTCTCCTGCCTCTACTTCTTCTTGCCTCTAGTCGTCACCTCAGTGAGTTACTCTACCATCATATATGTGCTCAGTGTAAAGTCTGATCACTTAGCTACATCATCCTCATCTTCAGGCAGCCGAAGGAGAGCTGTGATTATGACTATCGCCGTGCTGACAGAGTTCCTCACTTGCTTTGCACCAACCAATATTATCCTGTTGTACCACTGTGTTCATTTAGCTGCTGACAATGACAGCGGAGAGGACAATTCTTCATATACTGCTTACCTGTTGGCGGTGTGTGTAGGAAGCTCAAGTGTTGTCCTGGACCCTCTGCTGTACTACTACAACTCGTCTCACTACAGGAAGAAATTCTGCTCTGTATTGAGGTATAGAAAGACAAAGAGAGCAGTGAAGCTTTAAGACATCTAGACAAAACCTGAAGTGTTCTTGCATGTTTCTGGAAGTAGTTCTTCTGAATAACAAACTCAATGTATTAGTGTTTCTGTTCTAGTAACAGCTCTCATCTTATCTCAGTGTTTTCCCTGCACGTCAGAAATCAGTCATTTAGTGTTTCACATACTTGTTCGTGAATGTCTACATATATGACTTAAAATAAAGACATGGAAATATCTCATTGTTTGCTTTTTCTTGTCTCAGTCTGTCTTTTTGTTTTGCGTTTCCAGGGGGAAAAAAAGTTGTTGATAGAATTGAATTATTTCTCTTTTCACAGATTGTTTGCCAAATTGATTTAATTTTTAACTATAAATCTAACTAAACTTTGTATAAAAAAAAAATCTACCAGATATTTTCCACATCTTTTTGGTCATGCATTTTCCTAGAAAAATAAGCAAATATTTGCCATATGTCATATTTCACTCTGCAATTGTTATTTAATTGCAATTGTCGTCTCCGTCGACCTGCCAGAGTCACTCCACGTCTCCGTCGACCTGCCAGAGTCACTCCACGTCTCCGTCGACCTGCCAGAGTCACTCCACGTCTCCGTCGACCTGCCAGAGTCACTCCACGTCTCCGTCGACCTGCCAGAGTCACTCCACGTCTCCGTCGACCTGCCAGAGTCACTCCACGTCTCCGTCGACCTGCCAGAGTCACTCCACGTCTCCGTCGACCTGCCAGAGTCACTCCACGTCTCCGTCGACCTGCCAGAGTCACTCCACGTCTCCGTCGACCTGCCAGAGTCACTCCACGTCTCCGTCGACCTGCCAGAGTCACTCCACGTCTCCGTCGACCTGCCAGAGTCACTCCACGTCTCCGGCGACCTGCCAGAGTCACTCCACGTCTCCGTCGACCTGCCAGAGTCACTCCACGTCTCCGTCGACCTGCCAGAGTCACCCCACGTCTCCGTCGACCTGCCAGAGTCACCCCACGTCTCCGTCGACCTGCCAGAGTCACCCCACGCCTCCGCCGACCTGCCAGAGTCACCTCACGCCTCCGCCGACCTGCCGGAGTCACCTCACGCCTCCGCCGACCTGCCGGAGTCACCTCACGCCTCCGCCGACCTGCCGGAGTCACCTCACGCCTCCGCCGACCTGCCGGAGTCACCTCACGCCTCCGCCGACCTGCCGGAGTCACCTCACGCCTCCGCCGACCTGCCGGAGTCACCTCACGCCTCCGCCGACCTGCCGGAGTCACCTCACGCCTCCGCCGACCTGCCGGAGTCACCTCACGCCTCCGCCGACCTGCCGGAGTCACCTCACGCCTCCGCCGACCTGCCGGAGTCACCTCACGCCTCCGCCGACCTGCCGGAGTCACCTCACGCCTCCGCCGACCTGCCAGAGTCACCTCACGCCTCCGCCGACCTGCCAGAGTCACCTCACGCCTCCGCCGACCTGCCAGAGTCACCTCACGCCTCCGCCGACCTGCCAGAGTCACCTCACGCCTCCGCCGACCTGCCAGAGTCACCTCACGCCTCCGCCGACCTGCCAGAGTCACCTCACGCCTCCGCCGACCTGCCAGAGTCACCTCACGTCCCTGCTGTCTCGTCCGCCCTGCCCTGGTGGGCTCCTGTTTCATTGGCCCCACATGGACCTCCGTCCCCACATGGTCCTCCGTCCCCTCCCCCGGTTCCACCTCCGCTCCACCGCCCTCCTGGATTTTGCTTTGTGTAAGCGTCTGGAAGCCGCTCCTAGGTGGGGGGCTCTGTTATGAATCTGGTTCCCACTCACTCAAACTGCACATCACCCATGGACTACATTTCCCATCATGCACTGCACTCACACATTCCCGTCCACCATTACACCAATCACACAGCTGTCACCATTCACTCATCACTCTGATTGCCTCACCACACCTGCACCTCATTCTCTCTCTCACATAAAAGCAGCACACAAACACTCACCCAGTGCGAAGTCTTGTTTTCCCCTGGTTACATTTCTGAGCGTTCTCCCATTCATCCTGCTATCTCTGTGTTTGACCCCGGACTGCCCGACCTTGGAACTCTGAACCTGTGCCTGTGACCTCGACCTCTGCCTGGTATTGTTTACGTCTCTGCTTTGCCTCTGATATTCCTGTTATGCCCGCTGACCATTGCCTGTGTGATTCTGCCGTTGTCTAATAAACATATATTACTGCACTTGGATCCCCTGCCTTTGACCAGTCTTTACAGCAATATTGTTATCTGAAACCTGTGAGCCTATTGATATTATTCATTTCTTATTATGAATATGACATATGGCTACTGAAAAATTGATCATAAAATAGTGTTATGAAATTTAAACGTTGATTATTTCTAAGCTTTCTGACTACATCATCTCATCCCGTGGTGCTTGTAGGTTTAATAACGGCCCCAGATGGACTCCAAATGGAGGCTGAAGGGTCCAGTGATGATAGCACACATCCGGACATCAACACAACTATCATCATTCATAATTCATCTCTTAATAATTTCAATGACTGAGGCTGAAGGCTCCAGTGATGCCATCATTTTCACACTCATAAATCAAGAACAGCACTCGGGCTCTCAGATTTGACCATTTTAAGTTGTTCTAGTGTACATTAGAAGCTGATGGGAGTGAAATCTGTCTTGCTTTTATTAATTTATTAGAGTTATGCACACATGCACTGCAGGCAATGGCAAGTGCAGCTCAACCATGAACCATTTATAAAAACAACAGTATACTGTATTGCACATTGTATTTTATTGCACATTTTACTCTTTATTTATTTATATATATTCTCTTGTGTTGTGTTTTAACATATTTTGCGCTGTCCATTGAGCAGACCTGTCCTGATTTACATTTCACTACGGATTATATTCTGTATAATTGAATATGTGACGAATAAAAAGATCCTTGAACCTTAAACCATGAAATCATATAACATTTCTGAATGCCAAGATTTAGTCAGTTGTATTATGCTGATGTGATGTGAAGTGTTATTTTAGAATTATTTATATGCATTATAGTATTTATTAATATTTGTATTTTTAGTCATTGCTATGTGTTTTATTGTTTTAGTTTTTATAGTGCTATAATTTATTCCTCATTTCAGTTTAGTCATTGTAGTACTTAAAGAAGAGATGTAACTTCTTGAATTAATCAGTAGTGATGCGAAGTGAAGCGTTCTGAACCAGTGAAGCTTTAAACACGATTGTATCGGGAAAAGTTCATTACTCGAAGCTTATTAAAACGCTTCATGATGTGGTCTTAAAAATGAACAACACCTTCTAAAGTGATGAGATTCATTACAGCTGCTGGTTTCACATCTGGTTCTACTAATGTTTCCTTGTTTTAATTTATTGTATAAAATAATGGCCATAATCAAAGTCATTGGTTACTGCCACTAAAATAATACAAATAAATCAAACATAAACTCATGAATTAAATCTGTGATCTGTTAATGTGAACTCTGCCTCAGTCCTTACACTGTTATTTCATGGGCAGAGTTCATTTGACCTTAATATATAAATTAGGATAAAAAGAAAACAATGCAAACGCATTACAATGTGTTATTATGTAAAGGAAATGTTGCTGAGGTTCGCTTCGTCTGAAGCGGATACTGAAGCAGTCACGTGGTTTTCACGTGAATGAAGCTTCGGGGTGACGTCATAGATCACGTGCTTTTCTCTAAACCAATCAAGCTCCGATAAAGCGTTTCAATGTTTCGTTGTTTTGATACAAGCTCCGAAGCCTCGGTGTCGAACATCACCAGAAATTAGAGAAGCTTTCACAGGTAAGAACGTGTTGATTTGTGTTCTTAATATGTATTAAAATTATAGGTTTTAATCTGTAGTGCCTTTTATATGTTGTGGCTACAGTGTTTTGTATTGTGTTTAGCAAAAGTATCTGCTGAAGATATTCATACATGGATACTAACTAAAGTCCCTAAAGTCTTTGCTATAGGGTTACTCGCGGACCTGCTTTGACCGTTCCAATATGGCGGACGGCCATAGAAAGAAACCGCTAATAATACTATTAATAATAGGAATCTACCTATACATATCTACATTCCTCTAGATGTCGCCATTTGTTTTCTTTTCAGCCACGTGAATTTATGAGTCCATCATGGTTCATGAAACGACTCCAAACATGCTGTTTATCAGACTGAGTACTTATGTAGTCATACATTTGACTACTGACGAAGAGTTGTTTCTAATCAAATTATTTGAATATAATCAATGTGAATATAGCCATTTATGTATTAACTCGTCCTACTATTATAATCATGTGTTTGCCTGCATGTATAGACATCTTAAGAGGGAAGCTGCTAGTCGTGTTTTTCTTCAGGCAAATATATAATGGGTCTCTTGTTTTCATGAACCATAAAATGAAGACCTCCCGACTGCCTCGTGATCCCATAACAAACATGCATACAATGTATTGAACACGCCTAGAAAGAGCTGTATATAATACAACGAAGGACATAATTCTTGCAGGATCTCTCAGCTTTATTGTCTCTGAAAATAAAGTCTATCTTCTGGCATCACAACCCCAAGACGTTAAGAGTGATTCTTCTCAGAGAAGAAGGAAACCACCGAAATATCAACTTTATGAACTGGTTTGTTTTAGTGGTCTTACATTAATCCTACATTACAAGACTGTTAGTGGCTGGTTTCTTCCATCATAAACTCATAAGGATATTATGGGTTGTATCATTGAATGGTATTTTATATAAATTATTACCGCATTTTTGTTCATCTGACATACCGTAGCAATGTTCTAGAACCAGTTTTGTTTTAAAAACATTGTTTTTTAACTCCTCTGTTTACTAACACACACAAGCAATCACCGATATTCTTCCAGCTTCATCTGTTAAACGAGCTTAATTGGCATCTTCAGTGAAGCTGTGTATGATGTTTAATGCTGGGGAATATTCCCATCTTCTCTCAGCTGAAGAAGAAGCAAGCAGGAGAAACTACTGGCGTATTATTGGAAAGATGGCGTTTGAGGAAGAACCGTCCCGAACGAGAGATGAAGATACAGAGGAACAAACAGGTTGGTTCTCTTCACTGATGAGGGACATTCAGATGAAAACTGATATATAACAATACATTTAAAACAAAATATTTGTAGACGCAGTAGTATACTAGATTTGTGCCAAATTGAGGCTGAGCATATTTCTGTTTGCTTCTCATTTGTGCTGCTTCAATTGAATTTTTTGGTATTTAATATTTTGATTTCAGACTCAGTGGACGCAAATACAGACAAACAACATCCGTTTCAAAAACCTCCTAACTGCATAAGCGAAGATGAAAACACCACCGTTTTACAGAATGAAAAGATTTCCACACAAAAACAAACTCGAAAATCTGGAGTCAAGGGATCTTTCCCCTGCTCCGTGTGTGGAAAGAGTTACATGCACAAACGCTACTTGGCTTTTCACTTGAAATCTCACGCTGAAGGAAAACCGTTCCCATGCACTCAGTGCGGAAAGAGTTATATACATAAATCAAAACTCAAAATACACATGAGGGTTCACACTGGAGAGAAGCCTTATACATGCACTCAGTGCGGAAAGAGTTTCATGCACAAAAACTACTTAGCTGTGCACTTGAAAATTCACGCTGAAGAAAAAACGTTCCCATGCACTCAGTGCGGAAAGAGTTATATACATAAATCAAAACTCAAAATACACATGAGAAATCACACTGGAGAGAAGCCTTATACATGCACTCCGTGTGGAAAGAGTTTCATTGATAAAACATACCTAAATGTGCACATGAGAGTTCACACTGGAGAACAACCGTTCACATGCACTCAGTGTGGAAAGAGTTTCATGCGTAACGGATACCTAAATGTGCACATGAAAATTCACACTGGAGAGAGGCTTTATACATGCACTCAGTGTGGAAAGAGTTTCGTTCATAACGGATACCTAAAAGAGCACATGAGAATTCACACTGGAGAAAAACCGTTCACATGCGCTCAGTGTGGAAAGAGTTTCACATCCAAAAAGTTTCTGACAAAACATCAGCTCTCTCACACTGGAGTGAAATCATTCAGCTGCGATCAGTGTGATAAAACATTTGCTTCTGCGTGGAGCTTAAAAGAGCATCTTAACAGTCACGCTGGTGTAAAGCCTCACGTTTGCTCTACTTGTGGAAGGAGTTTTACACTACTAACAACTTTACAAGGGCACCAGAGTATTCACACTGGAGTGAGACCTCATATGTGCTTTAACTGTGGCAAGACCTTTCTGACATCGAGCAATTTAAAAAAACACCAGAGGATTCACACCGGAGAGAAACCTTACAAGTGCTCACACTGTGACAGGAGTTACAGTCGCTCCGGAAGCTTGAAGATTCACGAGAGGGTTCATACTGGAGAGAAGCCGTACCAGTGCTCTTCATGCGGGAAGAGTTTCGCCACTTCGTCCAGTCTACGGACTCATAAGACAAAGCATTGCCCAAAGCTGTCTAAGTGAGCAACCTTCATGTTCATATCCAAACTTACCAGTTTAGATTTAAAATCAGTTAAATATATATTGCATTATTTAGTCATACTATTCAGTCATGTTAGAAATCAAAACTTTATTTTCTTGTGTGCGGGGCGCCGAACAAATTGGTGTCTGTTAGGTGTGTAAACTTTTGAAACATGTGACTTGAGGCTGAGCTCTAATTGGCTGGATTGTTCTCAGACCCTCCCACTTTTTATCTTGGCGAAACAATATTGTTGTTTTGTATTTTGGCCTCATGTGATAGGACCAGTGTCGGGGGGGGGGGGTAACGCATTACAAGTAACGCGAGTTACGTAATAATATTACTTTTTTCAAGTAACTATTAAAGTAACGCATAACTTTTTAATTTACTTGAAAATATCTGAGTTACTTTTTCCCCATTTATTGACTGAGTGTGCCGTGTGAACATGATCTTACTGTAGATCTAATCTAGACTAAATATGAATGTGTATTAATTCATCCCACTCACAAAAAACAGATTCAGTATTCATCAAAATGAATTAAAACAGTGAAATGCAAACTCAGAATATGACACAAACCTGCAATAATTAAATATGTTAAACAACACAAATATATCTAATCTCATTTTATTAACCGATGTGTTTGCTGATGACCTTTAATGATCAGTTCAATCAAACTAATACACAAACATGACTTTAGATAAACTAACAGTGTTTAATATTGCTGAAGAGTGTTGATCTTCTCCTGTGTTCTTCTGTACAGACGTGATTTACTCGTCCTTCAGTCTGAGGTTTATTCATTACACTGTTTGGTGTGAAAGGCTTTTATATTTGCTATAAATATAACTTATTGTATTAAAAACAAACAATCAAGCCCTGCTCATTTCTAAAAAGTAACACAAAAGTAATGTAATGCATTACTTTCCATAAAAAGTATCTAAGTAATGTCATTAGTAACTTTTTTAGGGAGTAACGCAATATTGTAACGCATTACTTTTAAAAGTAACTTTCTCCGACACTGGTTAGAAGCGTTCTCAACTTTAAAATAGGCGCAATATCTCTTCTGAGATTAAAGTACAATCGGTTTTAACTTTACAAAAAAATCTGTCTTAAGGCATTCAAATCAAGAAATATGGAGATTGGACGGAGCTGGCTAGCTGTATTATTTTCCTCTGTTTGTTATTTTAAAGTCTTGTCGTGGTCAATGACACAGAAAGTAACTGATTTTTTTCATTAGTATGTGTTTTCCCTGGGAATTGAACCCACAACCTTTTGCGCTGCCAACGCAATGCTCTACCACTGAGCCACAGGAACACAATTATACAATGGACATGTCTATTTTAACGTAAAATATTTCATGTAAATATTATTATTATATGCACTATTAATGTCTGACAACTTGAAAATATCAACATTGCCAATATCATTCAAATTAAGATAAAAAACGAATGGTCTAAAAGTATATAAGAGATCAGTTTTTGCATATTGGGCTTTATTAAACTTTGTGAAATATAATGAAGTCAGTTTATTGAACAATTCTCCCGGTCTTTAAACTGAGATCTTAACGGGTTTGCTCTCCTGTGTGGACAGCATTAGTATTATTGCCTTCATCTCTGAATCACATTCATATAAATGGCTTTTATATATATATACATGTATACATGATAACTGATACACCCACATCAAACTCAAATTCACTGATTCGATCTTATTTCATGCTTTAACAGTTGAATTTTCAGACACCACACATGTGTCTAAAGCAGTGATACTCAAATCTGTCTCGTGAGATCATGAGTTTAGCTCTAACACTAATTAAACACACCTGAGCATGTTAACGAGGTGTTTGGGGTCATTAGATCACAGAGAGGTGAGTTTGATCAGGGTTGGATTTGAGTATCACTGGTCTAAACGCTCAATAAAGAGTTACAAGAAATACAATCATCTGTCGTTCTTTACAGGGTTGAAAGATGTTGTGTAGTCTTTACCACACGATGTGTTCAAACAGTGTAGCTGTGCTACGTCTGAACCGATTGCACTGTGTACAATCATTTTCTATTCTTAATTTTATATCATTGTGTTTTTATTGTTGTGATTGTTTTTTTTATTCCTTGTTTTTACTATTAGTCTATTTCACTCCCTTTTATGCAAATCACTTTACACTGTGTATGATGCACAATGTGCTATATAAATAAACGTGTCTTTACTCTTCATCCTCAAAATAACTCGCAAGTGTTTCATTATGAAGTTATGATAATAATCTTCCTCTAGATGTCGCTATTTGTGTTCATTTCAACCACGTGTTTCATTGATCGACTTCAACACTGCTGTTTATAGGACTGAGTAGATTTATTTATTTTGGGGAAATAAATCTGGTAACTTATAAATGCACCGATTCATGAACTAATGAGTCATAAGAGAATCAAAAACAAAGTTATAGTTCAAACAACATTAGTTCATAACATGTTTTTAATCAAGCTGTTGATGCTTTACTGCAGCTGTCGAGCATATTGAAGACTTTCTTGCATTGAAATCACTCAGAGACTGAATGCTCTTGTTATGACGTTATTAAGAGTCAGAAAGATGAAAAATATTACATCAATTCACATATTACATCAATCCACATATTACATCAATACACATATTACATCAATCCACATATTACATCATATTACATCAATACACATATTATATCATATTACATCAATCCACATATTACATCAATCCACATATTACATCATATTACATCAATACACATTACATCAATCCAATTTGTGTATGGGATTGGATGGCATTTATTAATAATAATGTAATTTATTTTGTAATGTTGTGTGTAATATTCTGATTGCATATTTTAAAACTAAGAAATAAACATGAACAATGTATTACGCGACTCATTTAATAAATGCATTAACTTTAGCTGCAAGCGTTTTAACGTTGCTCACGCTATGAATAATAATAGATAATCATATCAGGGGGCTGTTTCATAAAACAAGTTTACCAGATCATACTTATTTCAGTCTGAATTATTGTCACTTGATTTGGTTAGAAATAAGCCGGACTAACTGAAATAAACCTGGATTATGTGGTAAACGTGTTTTATGAAGTCAAATATGAGCGTGTTTCCGTTGCTGTAAAATACTTTCAGATATATTTGTCGATCTTTAATTCTGCTGTGATTCTGATGATCTGATATGTTACTGTACGAGGTCAAAGGTCAATCCAGGACTTTCTCTGACTGCATAAAGATGAATATCGAGTGTTTATTGTCCTTTTATATTTCAGGAATGTTGAGTTTGATTTAATTTTACTTGAGTTTGATTTTAATTTTTGAACTTTTGTGTGTGTGTGTGAATTGAATGAATAGGTTAAAGTAAGTGGTGATTTGATTAATGTGTACATTATTTTTCATCATGAAATTAGAATATCAGCATTATATCCATCAGTCCCAGGATCTTTGTATGTGTTTATCAGTGTTTTACACACATTAGTGAACTCATTCAGATCAGCACGTGTGTTACAGTAAATCCTGACTGCAGTAGGTCAGAAAGACTTTAACAAAGCCCCGACGTGGTGAAAGATGTTAGGTCAGTGGTTCTCAAACTGTTTCAGGAGGAAGCCCCCTTGTGTAGGGGAATTATTTTATGCCCCCCCCCCCCCCCAAAAGAAAGCCATGACGAAAACATCCTCAAACTTATTTGCCAAAGTTATGTCCAAAAACAAATGTATTTGTACTGCTGGAACAACAATGTTGAGCCTTATGTCTCTGATGTTGAATATACAAAATTGGTTAAAGTCTACATTTCATAAAATGTAAAAAATTGTTATAAAAGAGTTTTGACGGTTAACAATAATATTGTCTGATAGTGCAACAAAAGTATTGAATACTGAACAGTTATTTATGATGTTCATAGTAGAACATCAATACTGAAAAGTTTACATTTGATTTGTAAAAAAGTGCACTAAACATTTGAATGGAGTAAATGACAGTGGCTCAAGTTTGGTTTGCAATTTGAATCAATCTGTTTTTCTGCAAGAAATATAAAAAAATGTTTGCTCTACTTTAAAAAGAAATCGTTTTTCAATATAGAAGACATGTACAATATTAATATTACAATATAATAAATTGCTCGTCCCCGAGCATCACTCGGCACATGTCCCGATCGTGTGAGGCTTTTTACATTTAGCTATACGCAGGGCTGCAAGATACGATGCTTGCTGTGCTTTCTCGTGTATCGTCGTGATGTGTTAATCAGTCGTACCTTTTGCTTGACGTATTCTTCTTTCTTTCTCTGAAATTCGTATTTTTATTTGCATGCTCCGGATGAATTGTTGTGACATGTCGGTTGAGTTTCAGTGCTTCAGCGGATAAAATCTTCAAGCACAGTGTGTACTGTGTTCTGCCGTCACTATATTCCATAACGTCAGATTATATGTACGAGTCGTCAAATTTACGCAGTTTGTTTTTTTCACGCTGGGCTCTTCTGTATTTACCTTCTCAGCTGAGACATGCATCCTCGATCTAAAAACTTGTACATTTTAAATAGTCTTAGCATTTATCAGCGTGTTCACTAGTACGTCAACGGTTTGGTGATGTTTCAGCGTAGTGTGCTGCGCATAATTGATATTATGTTTTAAATATTTTTTTTTTTTTTGAATGCATCATAGTTCAGATAGGAAAATCCTGACTTGCATACAGGTAAAATAGTTTTTAAAAATGTCATATTCTAGAATTTCTTTGCGGCCCCCGTAATGCTATCTAGTGGCCCCCAGTTTGAGAACCACTGGTTTAGAGATCACTATAAGACTCTGTGAAACTTGAAACTCTCTCAGAGCTGCTGTTCCTCCGGATGAGACGTGTGTGTCTTTATCTCTTTCACACACGGTTGTCTCGGTCTCGGAAAGCTGCGTGATGTAAATCAAGAGCACAAAATTAGTTTATTAAGTTTAAATGTTAAGTTCCTAAGTTTATTTAAATGTACAGGTGCATCTCAATAAATTTGAATGTTGTAGAAAAGGTCATTTATTTCAGTAATTCAACTCAAATTGTGAAACTCGTGTATTAAATGAATTCAATGCACACAGACTGAGATAGTTTAAGTCTTTCACTTTTATTGGACCACAGCACATTCTTGATGAGTGAAATTATTGAGAGTGTGCAAACCAAATCACTTTTATACAGAGATGTCACATATACTCAGAGACAATTACACATACTTACAGCTTATACAGTGCTCCACACATATACTCAGAAACAATATTACACATACTTACAGTATACAGAGACAATTATACACACACATCATCCATGTACTATTACACATACTTACAGACTAAACCAGTAACACACATATACTCAGAGATCATAGTTAAAAAGCAATACACACACATCAAGGCACATATACTTACAGTTTAAGAGACAATCATACACACACATATACTCAGTACACACAGTTTATTACACATACTTACAGTTAAAATGATACACACACATATACTCAGAATCAAAACATACTTACAGACTTATACAGAAGGAAAACACACACATAAAGTACACACAGTGCATTACACATACTTACAGCAAACATTAACCATCATATACTCAGCGTCATTACACATACTTACAGCTGTTCCACACACATCATACACACAGTTCATCCAAAAAAGAGACAAAGATACACACACATATACTCAGTACACACAGATAAATCTAAGACTTATACAGTATACACACACAGTTTGATAAAATACTTACACACCGATCACATTCTACACACATATATACACACACAATAATATGATCTTTTAAAGCACATGGATGTGTGTTGGATGGTATCTTTGATAGGTTGTGTTACTGCATGTGTGTGTAGATCTGTTAAAGTGCTTCAATTGTAAAGAGGGAGTGTGCTAATAGTTCATTCAATTAGGGGAAAAAAAAAAGCTATAGTTGGGATCATCATTCCAGAGAGAGACACACACAGAGAGACACACAGACACACGGCTGCACAAGACTTTCCTTAGCCGCCTGTAAGACTATTAATGTAGAAACCATACAGACACAGTGTTTTTTGATTAGCTTCATGCAAAAATTAGTTGAGAGTGAATTGGTGGGTTTTTGTTAAATGTGAGCATCATCACAATTAAAAGAACCAAAGACTTAAACTACTTCAGTCTGTGTGCATATATTTAATACTTTCCTTTGAGTTGAATTACTGAAATAAATGAACATTAAATAATATTTGTGTTTGAGGCTGTAAAATGAAAGAAACCTAGTTCAGAAGCAGCGGAAGATTTTTTGATATGAAATCTCAGAGGAGCTCCCATTCTTTCCCTGTTCTCTGTTCATTTATTACATTGAATTGTTGCTGTTAAGCAACGCGTCCACTTTCTTATCATCTAAAAATAAAAATAATAATAAAACTATTTTTAATTGTTTTGAAAATAATCAAAATGTTGCCACTAGTTTTACAGAGAGATTTATGAGCTGTTCCTCATTTCATCCAGTTATAAAGAGACTTTTGTTCTAGTTTTGCTGCATTATAATAGTTCATAAATATCATCATTCTGACAAGAAGAAGACATATACTAGCAAGGCTCCTGGGATATACTTTCCTTCTTGATATAATATTTGTGCTGCAAACTTTTTCTTCCCATTCTATCCACATTGTAACCAATCATCTCTAGCCCACCAGCCTTCTTTTATTGTAGTTATTATCGTGGTTATGGGTGAAGTGGAAGCCGGACTTGTCATTCATACATTTTGATGCATACTTTACATACCTTATTCTGATTGTGGTGTTTTAAACCTCGTGAGAAGACTTATGTATGACAGGAAAGGGCTTTGTTCTACATTTCAACCGATTTGATGTTGCTCTTTTACTACAAACGAGAAGGTATCACCACAGCTTGTGGTGTTTGCTCTAACAGCTCTTTTACCATAACTATCACCGAACTACCTCCTCAAGACAAGGAAATACAACACATGTGTTCTCAACTGAAAATCAGCATCATTCAACCACAGACCGTACACTGACTGAGACCCAGAGATACACTTATAAAAAATCTGAGAACCACCATGCAACCACAAATCTTACACTGCTGAAGAAAGATAATAAAAATAAAATGAACTGAGAAATGATGTACAAATGAGTGGAATACAATGAACACTAGCGTTATGATTATGTGGCTGAATGACACGTGGAAGGGTTGAGAGCACTTGTAGTCAGACAAACAGACAGCTAATGCTGATGTCAAGTGTTGTGCAAGTGCAATTGTTGTTTAAAATGATAAATGAGATTAAAGCAGATTTATGAAATATATAGTTTAAAACAAAACTGTTGAATAGGTACACACATATACACACCCAGAGTCTTGTGTTTGTATTGCAGACAGCACTGAGCAGATTTCCATTCCTTGTTCATGCCTCGTTTTGATTGTGTGCTGTCAGTGGGAGAAGGTGTGTGTAGTGTGTATGCTGGGGGTGTACTGACGCAGAAGTTGGTCTGATTGGTCCGTTTGAATGTCTCACAGTTGGTTTTAGTCACATGGTCAAGAAAGGTGGATCATAGATAAAAGAAGATTATAACTGATGCTCTGTCTCTTTTCTTTACTGCTGCTCTCTTCTTGGGTCTCTCTCTCTCTCTCTCTAACTAGTCTTGATTCAACACTAACTAGTGCTACCAACTGTAATACAATATAGTCACTCAATAACAACGCTCTCCCACATAGTGAGCTATTCTACCTGTTCTTATCTCCGTCATTGATATAAGAGACAGCGGGTGGTGATAGACTAGACATGTACAGTTTTATATCATCATGCTGATAACATTCTTTAGTCATTCTGCAATCCTACAACACTGTAAAACTACCCGTACAGCAATATGGGGAAAAGAAGTGAAACTAAAACGTCTGTCTCTTGCTCCAGTGCTCATTACTCAATCAACCCTTCTTCATCTTTAATTATGTAGCACAGCTTGTGTCAAAGCATCTTTACAGAGTCAGCTGGTTCAGGAAGGGGATCTTCGGCGGGTAATACACCCTTCATTTCTTGTTCAGTACATTGATAGATTTCATTTAAATGACTGGGGGGGGGGGGACATCTAAAGTCTGATATGATTTGAGGTGTTCTTTGTGATTTTTCTCTCTCATCTCATGCATGACAAATTTATAGAGAAACAGCCTCGACTTTATACATATTGTTCTGTATCTGTCGTTTAGAGCATAATAAACAGCCTTGACTTTAGACATATTGTTCTGTATTTGTTGTTTAAAGTATAATAATAATAAGAAATTAAAAAACAGGCTCGACTTTACTGTGATAGCGAATGGTTATGAAAACTTCACAACTGAAAAATGAAGTGTAAAGATGAAAAGCAGTTGTGTTCTTCTGAAATGATTAAATGTATTTGATTGATTTATAAATGGTTCTTTAAAGGCATTTATTTGATCAGAGCAACACTGTATGTTTTATATGCTCTGATAATTGAAAGATAATAATAATAATAATTTGTTACATTTATATAGTTTAGACACTCAAAGACTGTAAGGGGGGTATCTCCTCATCCACCACCAATGTGAATTGTAAAAGTGCAAACGCCCACCACACACCAGCTTATTGGTGGAGAGGAGACGGTGTAGTCATGTTGTGATTCGGAGAGGCCAGTATCAGGCGCCGGGGTTACACCCCTCCTTTTTCGAAATGTTATGAAATCAGGACCTGGGTTTTGAAAGACGGTTTCAGTATAGTGTCTTCACTATACTGAAGGACCCACACAGACCACAGGGTGAGCACCCCCTGTTTCCAACACCTCTTCCAGCAGCAACCTTTCAAGTCTCCCACTCAGTCTCTTTGTGGGCAACCGGTTTGTTTTACTGCCGGCAAAAGATGTGTTTAGGACAAAATTGCATGGATCATAAAGGCTTTCCAAATGTATGAAATGGATTTTGATTTCATGAAAATGTTCTTTGTTTTGTTTCATGATTCTTTGTAATGTTTCTTTATTATTCGTCACATACACAATCATACAGTTTTTGAAATGTAAATCAGGACAGGTATTGCAAAAAAATTAAAGAGAATATATATAAATATAGGTAAGAATAAAATAAAAATAGGAACTAATAAAATAACTTTATTTATTTCTTTGTTTGGTTTTTCTAGCATCACAGCCAAACTAATTTCCCTTTTATAAAGACAAAGCCTTTTAAGGTAGCAAAATATAAAAAAGGATGCAGAAAATTAGGCCAAAGTGGGAGAAGATAAAAATCTCTGTCATTATTTTATTTTTGTTATAAAAAAAATGAGAACAAAGACACACATTACACATACACATATTATACAAATAAAATAAACCGTGTTTTAGTTTCAGGTACAATAGGTGTATTTAGCAGAGCATTCAAGAAACCGCATGAACAAATATACAAATAAAACACTATATAGATCGATTCCTATTAAAGAAACTGTATTAAAGTGTTTCAGTCAAGACTAGTGTTCGGGAATCATTTGAGTCAGTTCGGGACCGCGCAGCGCGAATCATTTGATTTGATTGATGTTTTGCTGTATGACGTCAGAGTGAACGCTCGTGAATGAAGCATTAGAGCAGCTCGTGATCAGATAACACACAGAGACGTGAAGGGTTCATTAGGAGCTTGTTGTTGGTCTTCTTTAAGCGTGTTGTATTTGCTGTTCTTGCAGTCAGTGTTATATTCCAGCACTAATGAAGCGTGTGTCCGTCGCGTTCTGATCTTCATCTTAAACGGTATTTCTGGAGCTCAGTTGCTTTGGTCTGTTTTTATAAGCACAAAAAATATATTGTCTTATATATATACTTCTTTGATTATGAATGTAGCCTACATGGGATGGTGCCCTACGCAAACAGCACACACTGCATATAGTATCGTTCATATCCACAGACCGGCCGCAAGGGCACTTTAGCATCGCCCCCCCCCCCCCCTTGTGCACGCCACTGAAGTATCAGTGGTATCAGTAGTTTCACTGAGTGTATATGTGGTGATAGTAAATGACTCATACTCTCTGATCAGACTAGGTTAGTGCTGTGGTTAACAACATTAACACCTATAGTTTAACTGAACTGGAATTTAGCAGAGCAGTTCCCAGCAGTAGAAGAAGAGGAGGTAAAATGTTAATTGACCACAGTCACAGACTTCATCATATAATGAATGTTATGCTCTAATTATTTCATCTGAACATCAGTTTTTCTGAAATGTATTCTGTTAGATCAGTTTTGAGATGATGGTGTATTTTTGTCTTTGGATAATGATCTGTTAATTGATTTAGATGATTAGTGTTTTATTTTGAAATGAACACATTAAAGTGAGTTATTGTACAGTGTAGAGAGCTTCATTGAGTTTAACTGAAGTTTGTGAGATCACGATTAACTAAGATGAGTGACAGTAATTTAATGATTATGAGGAAGTTATGATAATGATTATGAGGCAGATGTGATTTTGATTTTATACAATAGTTCAATAAACGAGTTAATATTAAAAGACAGCTGATCCGCCACACATCTCAGAGCAAACACAGCAGTGCTTCATTTATGAATTATTGTGCATTTATAGATCTAGTGATTCAATAACTCTTTCATAAAAACACTTGCTTCGTTTCTTAATGAATCAGCTGATTGAATGAATCGATTGAATTAATGATTTAGTAACAAAGACAGTGACTTGCCGCCACTTACTGGTGGTTTTAGTTTTTTTCATTAAAGTATCAATTCAGTAATTTAAATTTAATATTTCTATATTCAGAACTTTATATAACATCATTTATTATGAATTTAAATGCAGTCACCTTTGAGCCTCATTAAACAGTCTGTAAATATGCCTAAACGCCTCTTTTGTGTTCTTCTGTCTGACTTTTGTCTTTAAAAGCGGTTTTACTGTTTTGTCTCATCCAGCGCACTGCCTGCGTCTGAGTGACAAACTGAGCATATTAACAGACGAGCTATGTTCATGTATAAAGGACCAAACAGTCAGTAAGCGACAGGTGCTTGGGAACGCTGTTTTTGTAAATGATTTATTGATGGCTGTAACTGAATGTGTTTCTCTGTCGCTCAGAGCAGACGCAGAGAGAGAGGAGACACTGAACAGAGCTCGCGCTCGCGGCCCGGGACAGTACTGGACACATCTTACAAATGAATGAACGCTAAGGTTTTTTTTTCATTCGCTAGGGTTGTCAGTGTGTAACTGTTATGGAAAAAATCTGTCAAAAGTGTCTGAAAGTTGCTAAATATAGTGCTAAAGTCGCGCTCGTCGCGTGGGAGCTGATGCAGAGGGCGGTTGAGGCGGCTCGCCACAATGAACGTATAGGAAACACTGGAGGTTGTATGTGGGGGTGGTAAAGTCTGTGGGGGGTGTCGGCAGTTCTCGAGGTTGTATGTGGGGGTGGTAAAGTCACACAGGTTGTCTGTGGGGGGTGTCGGCAACGAGCCGTGCGAAACGTGTAGAGCGAGGAGAGATTTTCCAATAGTTAATAGCCGATAAAACAAGTGTAAAAAAAGCGGCCCGTCCAGGTAAAGTCTATGTGTGAGAAACACTGTAATGATATTGTAGGGAATTGTGTGCTTCTAATTTTATAGCAACAGTTTGGACAGAACCCTTTTCTATTCTAACATGACAGTGTCTCTGTGTATAAGAATCAAAGAGAAATGATGATTCAATCAGTGTGGAAGAACTTGGCTGGTCTGCAGAAAGCAGCTTTGGTGTGACTTTAAATGCCACAAACTCATCCCCAAACACCTATGACTTGTACATTCATTCGACAGAAGTACTGGGACACCCCCTTCTTTAGAAGAGAAAAGGGCACTTACAAACTGTGCCAACAAAGATGGAAACATAATTCATGTAAAATTTTGTTTTTTGTAGTGTGTGAAATGACTGAACCCATGTGTCATTGGTGTTTGTAGTTTCCAGAATCTCACATTTAAATGTCTGCTACTGAAAGAAAGAGAGATAGTCTAACAAATAAAAGAGTATCTGCACACAATTGTATATGTTATTATTCATCTTGTCAAGAGTCTTGAATTTAAATGAATTAGCCTATCTTAAGACACAAAATTAGTTTAACATTTTAGGGGTACAAAAGTGTCACAGAGAAAATAAAAATGTACAAAATATATTTTGTATTTTTGTCAGGATACAATTCGTTTAACATTTACATGAAAAAGTGACAGAGAGAAAATTAAAATGTAGGTTGTACAAAAATAGCTATTTTATTCGTCTTTTCAAAATACTAAATTAATTTGCCATTTTTCTGTGAAAGTGTGGCAACGAAAAATACATTAATATGTATGACATCTGTCATTTTAAATTTCCAAGCAAAATATAAAGAAACCCGAGTTGAACGTCATTCAAGCACAGCGCATGCACACTTTGCTCCATCCTTATTCTGCTCCGTCACTCATCACAACCAGTCTGTTCTGTCTGAGAGCCGTATATTCACCACCGGTACAGCCTGCTCTGAGAACCGTTGCACTTGCTGCGCACACAGACCCCACAAATAAAACAAAGCACTGGTTCATGCGTGCAGCGCGTGCATAACAGTCCAAGTGCAGGCTGTACCGGTGCTCATAAGAATAAAGCGCAGATGTGCTGTTCTGAAAGGTCGACGGGAACGACATATTGTTAAACCGCTCGCTCCCGTTCAAGTTACCAACCGTTACCTCGTTTTATTTGGGAATTTAATCACTGTGAGCCAGTGCGGATTGTATCCTCCGTGTCCTGATCTTATGCTGCGTTCAGGCAGGTTCTTCAGCCCGTAAGTCACGACTTCAAACCCCAACTCACGACTTTGTAGCGTTCCAGGCAAGTCACGCCAAACAGCTTGAGCTCAAGGAATTGGGTGTGTGTATTATTTATTATTATTATTAATTTGATTGCAACGTTATACTGTCCTAAGTCTATTTCTCTCATGTACCACTTGCATAAAAAACACTGCATCTGCAGGGGTTGCCATTGTTGTTTCGCGGGCTATGTGACGTCAGAGCGGAGAACTGGGAGTACATCGATCTAGTACGAGTTCACGGGTGGGAAGTCATGGGTTTGACTGCCGTTCCAGTGCACTTTCACGGGTAGAAGGATGGAAAAACACGGGTTACGGGTTGCCTGGAACGCAGCATTAGCTGACAGGAGCGGCACCTGGTGTGGTCTTCTGCTGCTGGAGCCCATCTGCTTCAGGGTTCGACGTGTTGTGCGTTCAGAGATGGTATTATTCATATATTGGTTGGTTATTTGAGTTACTGTTGCCTTTCTATCATCTCTAACCAGTCCATTCTCCTCTGACCTCTGATATCAACAAGGCATTTTCGTCCACACAACTGCCGCTCACTGGATATTTTCTCTTTTTCAGACCATTCTCTGTAAACCCTAGAGATCGTTGTTCGTGGAAATCCCAGTAGATCAGCAGTTTGTGAAATACTCAGACCAGCCCGTCTGGCACCAACAACCATTCCATGTTCAGTCACTTAAATCCCCTTTCTTCCCCGTTCTGATGCTCGGTTTGAACTTCAGCAAGTCATCTTCACCACATCTAGATGCATAAATGCGTTGAGGTGCTGCCATGTGAATGGCTGATTAGCAATATGTGTTACCAAGAATTTGGACCTTTTTACATCCTTTATCAAGTTCAGATGTGTAAACCTTAAAGTGGAAGTGAAACAGTCAAATAAAATATATATAACAAACACGATTAATGAAACCATTTTGAAGAAAAATGATGTGTTGTTATAGGTTTTAGAGCAAGGGCGCCGCCATCTTGCAGTACCACCGCATGTGACGTCACGGGGTTGGTTCGCTCCGTTGGCCAGTTAAGTAATGTTGTTGGCCCATTTATTTACTTTTTGTACACAGGCTTGTTTAAATGGAGAAATACGAACTTGAAAGAACTGTTGAGCTCTTAATAAGTGCTTATGCATTGAGCCGAGGGGACCGAGCAGTAGCCTACTACCTTTAATGATCTTTGTAAAATAGGCCTATATAATGTGATATAGATATTTATGTTGACTATTCATCCAAATTATGGTGAAAACCAAATACTGATGTGTTAAAATAAAATGTATGTGTTTTAAAAAATAAACAAATCCTATATAACTTAACTGGCCAAGGGAGCGAACCAACCCTGTGACGTCACATGCGGCGGTACTGCAAGATGGCGGCGCGCTTGCTCTAAAACCTATAACAAAACATTAATCGTTAAATATTAATTTGTTATATTTTTTTTTATTAAAGTGGAAATCGATTTACTAAATAATGCAAACTTGACAGGCTGCTTCACTTCCACTTTAAGACATAATGTATTCCCTTTCACAATGTTACACAATGGGTGTATTGTTGTTATATGCAGGCTTATGTACACACTTAAATCATGCAGCAGCACATCTTATAAACATCCAGATGATGACACAATTAGACGTCCAGGGACGCGCGGAAAATATGAGCAGTTCACGGACAGATAACGCCAAAGACGTCAGTTAGAGTTTAATTTTGGAACTATTTTTCAACCATTACGGGACGTGTAGGAGGGGCGTCTTTTCAACGTCAGTAAACGTCCACGTCTGCTGGTGTAACGGATGTATGCCAGTAAGGGCTGTGTGTAAACCTCACTCCCCTGACCTCAAAAAGAGGCGCTCTAGCTGCAGCCTTTGGCGTTCCTTGTAAGAGCGCCCGCCTCCCGCACCGGAATCCGGGTTCGTACAAGAACGAGTTGTGATGGTGTGGACCCGGGAGGGGGTGTTACACTGGGTTTGGATGCAACACCAGTATCGATACTTTAGAATCGATCCGCCCATCCCTAACTGCCGGAACGCAACCGCGCGCAGTGTTAACATGGGTGCGGGGAAAATATGCACTGCAAACCAAGTATGTGTGAATCAGGCGTGTGCCATATGCATCAGACTTTCGTGGGCGTGAGGTCTGAGGCTGAGACTATACCGCAAACATAATCAAACCTGGTTTATTTCAGTTATCTGAGCATTACATTCGCGAGTCAAAAGCATATTACAACAATTTACGCCTAAGAATACTGGTCAAGTTTAATAACTGTTAATATTCTAAAATAAGATCATCTTTATGGCGTATGCCGCATACAAATGGATGCAGGCTTCTGTTTGAGAAACGGACACATTTCGTTACTGAGTAGCCTAACAGTTACACCACTGATATTAATTCCTTTAACGACACTTCAGAAGCCAAAGATATCCGGACATAAACGGACAATAAAAGCCCTGCTATCTGAACAGAAACACGGGAAAGCTGCCGCTGCAGATCGGACATCTCAGCGTAATTTATGGGACTCAAACTACATAGTAGTGTTATCATAAATAGCTATATTTTGATGCTGAAATATCTGACACGGTTCCATTACTCGTTTTCTACAGTATCTCCGGTTCACTGATACACGCTGCGTCTCGCTCTCTCCTGTCAGAGAGTCACGCGCATGCGCGTCTGTGTCTACTTCACCATATATGGTCTACGCTGCCGGAAATATGAAGAAGAAGAAGGTTTTTTTATACAAGCTTCGGAGCTTCCAGTTTTAAACGTAACATCACTAACATTAGTCGCAGGACAAAGTAAGTGTAATTCTTGACTTGTATTACTGGATGTAATGAATACTGCTGAAACTATAGTCTGTAATGTTGTTAGTGTTTCTGAAGTGTTGCTAGCATCGCTGCTTATCTTGCTAATATTGACAATATTTCACTGAAATATATGTATGGTTCTGTATAATATATCCTACATGTGTTATACTTTAATTTCATAATGAGGACGTTGTATAATGTACCTTAAGTTGTTTATATATTGCTTTATATTCTGTTTACATCCAGTAATTATTAGTCTGCTAACCTCCCTTTAAGAAAGTTGTTGATATTGTTTAAATTGAAATGTGATATTTACTGTAACAGTATGTAGACATTTCGTTGATTTACGTCTGTTTTATTGATTATTTCGGACACTACCTCCAATGTATGTTCCTGTGTGGCTCCGTGGTAGAGCATTGCGTCAGCTGCGCAAAAGGTTGTGGGTTCAATTCCCAGGGAACACATGTACTAATGAAAAATGTATAACCTGAATATACTGTAAGTCGCTTTGGATAAAAGCATCTGCTAAATGCATAAATGTAAATGTATGAGTATGTGCAGGGCTGCTGTGATACCCTTCCTCAAATATTATGGAAATAAACTAAATTAAAACAACTATAGGGGTCAAATTTTAACTTTAATAAAACATAAAAGTAAATAAATACATTGTAATTAAATTGTATTATTTACTAATTAAAATTGTAGCTCTATACAGTTACCTATGACTATTATTGTATTAATACAGTTGTCTGATTGATTTTATAATCTCAAGCATTCAGAAATCACGCAGAAGAAAACTAAGCAGTTTTACTACAAAAAACATGGTTCATTTTTTAAGGGTTGTGATGTTCACATGTTTTTTGTTGAAGAAATTATAGTGTCATCTATAGCAAAAAGGTGGCCAAAAATGACAGATTCAATGTATATCTGAATGAAATGTTTCGTCGATACAAAACAAAGATATAATCATCCTGTAAGTGTAACAGAAATGAAGCCTTTGGCTCCCTTTGCAGGCATTTGTAATAACATGGTGATGTACATAAATAGTTTATTTTGTATTACATTATGTGTTTTAACAGTGTTATTTAATTAATTAACCAATCATAATTGCCTCGTTGTTTTTATATAATGCATTTTAAGTCATTTTAAAGGCTGTTGTTGTCATTTGTGGTTACCATTGCTACAAGAACTTTGCTTTTTGGTTTTATTCATGTTAAAAAACCTTGGAAACTTAAGAAATATTAGATGTGTCGTTGGTGGTGAAATTATTACCAACATTAAAACGCGTTATTAACGTCAACAGCCAAAAGAGTTTCACAGGATTATGAATTAGGGATGCAACCATACCATTTATTCAGAACCAGTCCGATCCGAAATTCTGAGGATCACCGATACCGATCCAATCCGATACCAGCGCAGTTAGAATTTCTCTGCTTCTCTGTGTTGACCCGAGCGTCACTCTTCTGTGTGTTAAACACAATCTATTACAGTGTTTCTCAACTGGGTCAAAAGTGCTGGGTATGCAGCCCAGAAGTGGGTCGCGGATCGTATACAGCCAAAGAAACGACATCATCAACAACATAATTCTAAAAGCTTTTCTGATCCCAGACTTTTATTATAAAAGACGTGCATGAAAGCGGTTGACACTTCTGTCAGATGTAGATTAAGTAAAGAGTGTCTGAGAAAAAAGTCCTGTCCTGATTCAGTATCTGCGGTCAGATGAGACGTTAACAGGTTTAATGTCAGTGTCATTATTCTATTGTTATTTTCATAACTTGTTATGAAATAAAAAGCCTCTCACCTCAGAATAAAACAACTATCCTGTCAGCTGTTGCTGGTAGCGTGCACTCTTCTATAGCACGTGTGAACACATTGCATTTGCATGAAGGTGTGACATTAATTCTATTCAGGGGATTTGGGGGGTTTCCACATTTCATTAACAGTCACCTAGGTGTTAAGATACCATGCTATTTTCACTTTGTGTTATTAGGCTATATGTTTAAATGAATGTGGTGGCTCATAGCACCTCAATGGTATTAACAAGAATGAGTTTGGGACTGCTATTTAATAACTTTACTCTTATAGGCTGTTTACTCAGTCATATTCAGTCTTAACTTATTTTTTGTGAAATAAACCTGCTTTGTCTTTTTGTTTGTTTTTTAACTATATATATATACATGAGGGAGTGGCGGTACACATTTAACACATTAAAGTGAGTTATTGTACAGTGTAGAGAGCTTCATTGAGTTTAACTGAAGTTTGTGCGATCATGATTAACTAAGATGAGTGACAGTAATTTAATGATTATGAGGAAGTTATGATAATGATTATGAGGCAGATGTGATTTTTGATTTTATACAATAGTTCAATAAACTAGTTAATATTAAGTGATTTTTTTTTTTTACATTCTAGCAGAAATTATACTAACAAATTACAGTTGAACTTAAAATTAATTAGTTGGTAAAATAAAAATATTATTTGGTCATTTTTAAAACCCCTTCTTGAATCAGGCATGTGATTTGGATAAAGCCAAAAAGAAGGAAAACTGGACACTTTGAGCAGAAAATCTGAATATTATTATTATAATGATTTCTGAAGATCATGTGACACTGAAGACTGGAGTAATGATGCTGAAAATACAAATTTGTACCTGCAATCAATCAATTACACTTTACTATATATTCACAAAGCATTTATTCAAAACTGTAATAATATTTCACAAAAGCACTGTTTTGTATTTTTTTATTGCACAAAAAAATTCAGCCTTTCTGAGCAGAAGAGACTTATTTTAAAACATTAGAACATATTACAGATATTCTATTTATTAATAGAGCTGTTGTAATTATTATTATCATGATTATTGTCTTTTTATTTTATTTTACATTAATGAATGTTGATGGGTTTTTCTCAGCTTTTATTTTCCCGCAGGAAGACCTCAGTGCTTCTTTTTGTTGACAACAGCAGATCTATAAATGATTCTCGTTATGAATATGTGAAGATGTTTGTTGCCACTATCCCAGTCACATCCATGGCTTGTAAAAGTTCATTACTGAACGACTGACGAGTTTCACCATTTCATCTTTGAATCCTGGCTAATGAGCTCGAGCAGCGCTGTTTGAACACATGCTATCCGTGCGTGTATTATTAAACATAACATTCAGCAGTTCATTTAATAATTAAGGCCATTTCATGATTTCAATCATACAGAAACCAGCAACAGCCACCCTTCCTCTTCTCACTGTGGGCAGTCTGGAAAAATTTAAACACTTCCCACATGTTTGCTGCATTATAAAGAGTGCACACCTCTCACTCGACGCTGGTTGCTATTTGATCATGTCTCCAAAAATATCATTGTTTGGTACAATTTATTCAGTGTTTTCTCTTAGACCGAACACTGAAAGAGCTTTGTTTGTTATTTTCGGCTGAATAATGTCAGTTACCGAACATTCGGTGCATCTCTAGTATTTACTTTAACTTCTCCGGTAATATCAATGGTTTGTCTTATTTCAGATGCGGATGAAATTATAACAACAGTGGCTGCATATCCTACAAATATTTAATTGTTTGATCAAAATTATTGCTTGGGACAATTTAGTAATCACTGGATTTTGGTAGAGACATACATTCTACTAAATACTATACGCCCTTGGATTATAAAGATTTTATATTTAAATAAATCTGAAAGGTCATCTAAAATCTGTTCAGTTAACAGAAATGCTGGATTTAAAAAGTAGAAGAGAAAGTTGTTTTTTGGGGAAATGAAATCTGTTTTGTTGAAGCTGTGGATTTGCTATACATAACTCCCCCACTTTTAACAGAACACAGAATTAATTTCCCCACAGAACTGGAAAAACAACTTTCTCTTCTACTTTATTTATAATTACTTCTTCTTGTTAATCTCAGTGCTAACATTTAGTTTCAGCAGTGATGCACATGCTGAGAGACGAGTGTCTCAAAGGTTACGGCTGTAAACAGTGGTGTAGTCTAGTTTTTGTAATGAGTAAACTGTGTTTTTCCCTTCAAGCTCCATACTGACCCGTCTCAAAAATACATCCCATAAACACCACCACACTCACTAAAGCATTCAGTATGCATCTACATATAACTGAGAGCATTCTGAAAGACTGCTTGTGATTTATCAACATTTATTAAAAGCAACACAAGACTTTAACAGCTAATAACATGTACAGACTGCACTGTTTAGTGTCCATCATCTAACTCTTAAGTTACTGTAAGAGCTACGTTCATCCTCAGGTGTTATATGAATATGTCACTGGAGCACTGGTTTTATCAGCTGGGGATGTTTAATGCACATTTAAGTGTGCTTGTTTTTAACTCCGTAGCCTGACTTTTGTGGTATTATAGAATAATAGTGTGAGGAATGCTTTTATTTTGAAGGGGGGAAAAAAGGAACACTGGTCGCTTGCTGCTGTACCTGGTGGTTGTAAAATAAAGACAAGCTCCGAATACGTCGTTGTACGAACCTCTTTTATAATAACTTGACATGGTGACAGAAGTGGAATAGCTTGTAAGCGGAGAAGAAAAAAGGAAAAACAAAGCGTATCGTTTTGGTGGAGGGATAGGAGACGAGCCGGCAGATATGGCGCAACCCACACCAACTGCTACGTTCACAATACAACCTCCAGAGCCATTTGATTTTTCCAAGCCTCAAGAATGGGAGCGTTGGATTAGGAGATTTGACCGCTTTCGGCTTGCAAGCAATTTAAACGCAACGTCGGAAGAAAACCAGGTAAACACGTTAGTGTATTGTATGGGCGATGAAGCCGAAGATGTGCTTAAGGGGCTAACGCTAACTGCAGATGAGAGAAAGAAGTACACGGATGTTAAGGCGGGCTTTGATGCATTTTTTGTGCCTAAAAAGAATGTCATATACGAAAGAGCCAAGTTCAATCAGCGTGTGCAACTGCCGGGAGAAACGGTGGATTCCTTTATCACTGCTCTATATGGATTAGCTGAACATTGCAATTATGGACAATTACAGAATGAGCTGATACGCGACAGGTTAGTGGTCGGGCTGAGAAACGTCTCATTGTCAGAAAAGCTACAGCTAGACAGGGACCTAACCCTTGAAACTGCTATAACAAAGACAAGGCAGTCTGAAGAAGTTAGACGACAGCAGTGTGACTTAAGAGGAGAAAATGGCGGTGCTAGCAAGTGCTCCAATGTTGATGCTGTGCATGCTAAAAGTTACAGAAAACCCAAATTTCCCTCAAAGCCTCAGCCACAAGCACAAACACCAGGCAAATATAAACCCAATGCATGGCCACAGCAAGGTTCAAAGGCCTGTTATAGATGTGGGAAAATGCCCTCACATGGAAAATCAGAATGCCCTGCTACAGATGCTGTGTGTCACAACTGTGGCAAAATGGGACATTATGGCAAAGTGTGCAGAAACAGTGCAAAATCTCTGAATGCTGTCACTACAGAAGAAGAAGGGAGTTTATTCCTGGGAGCCGTGGATGCTGGAAAAGACCCGTGGACAGTGCAGCTACAGGTGAGACAAAAAAAAGTGTGTTTTAAAATTGACACTGGTGCTGATGTCACCGCCCTGCCAGCCGAGGTGTACTATGACATTACTGGGGGACTTGATGTGAAGCGCCTGGCAGTGTCGACACGCCCATTGTTTGGGCCAGGTGGCAATGTACTCTCTGTCCTAGGCGTAGCCAGAGAAACACTGCGCAGAGGCAAAAAGACAGCTACAGAGGACATTTATGTTGTAAAAGACCTGCACACTGCACTGCTGGGCAGGCCTGCCATAGAACAGCTTCAGCTTGTGAGCAGGGTTGACAGCATCACCATGGAATCTGTGAAACAACAGTATCCGAAGCTGTGTAGCGGCTTGGGTCTTGTTCGGAGGCCATATTCAATTAAATTAAAGCCAGAGGCTGTGCCCTTCTCTCTCCACGCACCACGCAGAATCCCTCTGCCGCTTCTGGGAAAAGTGAAGGAGGAGATAGACCGTATGGAGAAGATGGGCGTAATCACCAAGATTGAGGAGCCAACTGATTGGTGCGCCGGGATGGTGGTGGTGCCGAAAAAAGCAGGTACTGTTCGCATTTGTGTGGATTTCACAAGGATGAATGAATCAGTATGCAGAGAAAAGTTTATCCTGCCTTCTGTCGAGCACACTCTGGGCATGCTAGCTGGCGCAACAGTATTCAGCAAATTAGATGCCAATATGGGCTTTTGGCAAGTACCATTGACAAAAGAGTCTGCCAAATACACCACCTTCATCACGCCTTTTGGGCGCTACTATTTTAACTGGCTACCCTTTGGCATAGCTTCAGCCCCCGAGCACTTTCAAAGGATGATGATGACAGAAGTGACCGGTGGCCTGGAGGGGGTACTGTGTCACATGGATGACATCCTGGTCTGGGGACAGACGCAGGACGAGCATGATATGCGGCTACAGGCGGTGCTAGAGAAGGCACAAAAGGCCGGCATTATGCTCAACATGGACAAATGTGAGCTCACACGCCATACAGTCAGATTCCTGGGTCATGAGATTTCAGCAGATGGAGTGAAGCCAGATCCGGAGAAGACGAGAGCTGTGCAAGAGATGGACGCACCCAAAAATGTCAGTGAACTCAGGAGTTTTTTGGGCATGGTCAATCAGCTGGGCCGCTTCTTGCCTAACCTGGCTGAAAAAGACAAAGTGCTAAGAGACCTGCTGTCCAAGAAGAACCACTGGTACTGGGGGACAGAGCAGCAGGCTGCCTTTGATCAGTTAAAAACAGAGCTGTCATCCACACCAGTGCTCGCACTATACAACCCAAACAGTGCACTAAAAATCTCTGCTGATGCCTCTTCCTTTGGCCTGGGGACAGTCCTGCTGCAGAAGAACGATGCCAGGTGGTCACCTGTGGCATATGCGTCCAGGTCAATGACGCCAACAGAGCAGCGCTATGCTCAAGTAGAGAAGGAGGCATTAGCTGCAGCGTGGGCTTGTGAAAGGTTCAGCTGTTTCATCCTGGGAAGACCATTCGAGCTGGAAACTGACCATAAGCCGTTGGTGAGTCTGCTGGGCGGGAAGGCTCTGGATGACCTCCCACCAAGAATCCAAAGATTTAGGATGCGACTCATGAGGTACAACTATACAGTCAATCATGTCCCTGGCAAAAGCCTGTGGACAGCTGACACCTTATCTCGTGCTCCCCTAAGAACCGCAAGAGCACACACAGATACAAGCCTACTAGAAGACACCAACATCTATGTAGACTCTGTCATCAGCAACATTCCTGTCAGTGGAGATTATCTGAGCTGCTTACGCGAGCACCTGAAGGTAGACAGCACATGCTCTGCACTGATGGAGTACTGCACAGGCGGCTGGCCTGACAAAAGTCAACTGCAGGGAGAGCTGAGACATTACTGGCCTGATAGAGCAGTGCTGACTGTGCATGATGGACTGCTGCTGCGGGGCACGAGGCTCGTCATCCCATTCGTCCTTACAAGGCGATGTGCTGCAGAGACTACATGACGGACACCTGGGGGTGACAAAGTGTAGGGGCCGGGCCAAACAGACGGTGTGGTGGCCAGGGCTCAGCAGCCAGCTGAATGACATGATACTGAAATGCAGAACCTGCATTCAAGAGAGAAAGAACGTCAAAGAGCCGCTGATGCCAACGGAGATGCCAGACAGGCCTTGGCAAACTTTGGGAGCTGACCTGTTCATGCTGAAAGGCAAGACCTATATACTAGTAGTAGATTATTTCTCACGGTATGTGGAAATTGCGCTGCTGTCACCCACAAGGTCCACAGATGTGGTGGTGCACCTGAAATCCATGTTTTCTCGTCATGGAATTTGTGAAGTTCTTAAAAGTGACAATGGGCCCCAGTTCTCTGGTAGCCACTTTAAAGCCTTTGCAGCAGAGTATGGCTTTGTACACATCACGAGCAGCCCCAAGTTTCCCCAGAGCAATGGGGAAGCGGAACGCGCTGTACAGACTGTGAAAAACCTGCGAACAAAGGCATCAGACCCATATCTTGCATTGCTGGCCTACAGAGCAACCCCTCTACAGAACGGCTATAGCCCAGCCGAGCTGTTGATGGGGCGCCGCCTCCGCACTACAGTTCCTGCCCTTCCAACCCTGCTGAATCCAGTTTTGCCTGACTACTACGCGCTGGAGGCCAAAGAAAGGGTGAAGAGGGGGAACGATGCAAAATCCTTCAACAAGAGACACGGCACGAGAAACCTGGAGCCACTCGTACCTGGGGAGGATGTGTGGATCACCGATGCACGAGTCCAGGGCACAGTGCTATCTACACACAACACCCCTCGCTCTTATATCGTCCAGGTGCCTCATGGCACACTGAGGAGGAACCGGCATCACTTGGTGCCACTGCAGACCAACAGTGGGGTAGTCGACGCTGATGAGCCACCGATGGGAGAAGATGCACCAGTGACAACATCACCAGAGCCAGCTCCACCGGTGACAACATCACTCAGCAGAGAGGGCTCCACCACAGAGACTGTGCAGACCAGGTGTGGGAGAGAGGTTAGAAAGCCGCAGAGACTTGATTGGTGATTTGTTTCTGAAAAAAAAAGGAAAATAAGAGTTTAATGTGATTGTGAAATTGTTCTGCTTTACCGTTTTCATTTACCCTAAACCTGTGAGTTTAAGTTTTGAAGAACACAGCCTGCTAAAGTACTAGTCCACAGTATGGTAATGTGTAAGTTATTTATTTCTGTTTTGCATGCTTGAAACAGGGACAGATCAGGGACAGGTCTTCCAGCAAAAGGGCAGAATAAACCCCTTAAGACCTGCAGAGACAAAGGTAGTCCACCCTTTGTTCTCATAGAAAGGGAGATGTGGTATTATAGAATAATAGTGTGAGGAATGCTTTTATTTTGAAGGGGGGAAAAAAGGAACACTGGTCGCTTGCTGCTGTACCTGGTGGTTGTAAAATAAAGACAAGCTCCGAATACGTCGTTGTACGAACCTCTTTTATAATAACTTGACAACTTTCAGTCCACAAGGCTGGCCAGTAGTTCTCATCTCTCTCATCATCTGAAACAAGGAGATATTTACCATTATATTGGGTTTACTGCTGTACACAGACACACACATACACCGTATCTAACTATCTCTCCCCTTCTCCCGCATGCATTGATCCACCACACTAACATTAGTGAAGTTAATAGCTAGTTATGTTGGCTTGAAAACAATTTAAATGTTGTATTATACTTGGATCAGATCTGTAGGTTGTTGCTTTATCTTTTCTAACTGACTGGACTTACAGTTTTCGTATTAATAATGATCAATATTTAAAAATGTAGCATAGACTTACATTGGCTGAGCAAATATTGCCTCCTATAGAGGACAACTGCAATCCACTACAGAGAGGCGCAGGATAAGAAATCTGTTAAATTTACAAATGAATGCATTTCTTTTATGCTGCCAAGCAAAGCTAACATATTTGTTTGTTATCAGGTCAGATTTCTATAATAATGAGTGTCCAGAGACCAGTGTGAAAGACGCTCGGGAGTCGGGACAGATGACCGATCCGGGGAATGCTGCTGCGTCATCACAAAAATTTCTAATTTGCATGTGTTTTTAAGCCTTGCTCATTAAAACATTCAAGCGATTTTACACCATTTAAGTACAAGATCACATGAAATAACTCAATTCAGGGCTTGTGAGCTGTGTTGTGACACATGAGCCCCGCGCGCGTTCAGTTCCCCTTCTTCAAAATACATGATATTATGCTGGATATCATCAAAAACAGTTGTGCATTACTCAAGTGAACTGTTGAGAAATAAATGGGATGGATCATTGGATTATTAAAGCGACCGCATTTACCAGCTGCTGGCTGTATTCAATGTTAATCCATCAAAAAAGAGAAACTCGTTCTTATATCCCCAATCCCCTGCTGTATATATGGTACATCTACTTACCAGGTAATGTTACGATAGCATCAGGCTCGTTTTCTGTAGTTTCTGTAATGTTGATGCCATCTGCTACAGCTGCAATAGGCACGTTTCATTACAGATTTGCGCATAACTTTGGTTATAAAAAAGTATTGCAATATGATGACGTTTCCATCAACCAATCTTATGCGACTAAAACTCTCACGATAAGTCATGGCAATGGATTTTTATGGGATACACTAACCATTATATTTAACCCTCTGCGGTAGAAGCCTGTCTCGTGTTTTCTTGATGACTAAAATACTGATCTTACAGATAAGAATAAGCTATCACCAGTGTTACTTTTAAAAGTAATGCGTTACAATATTGCGTTACTCCCTAAAAAAGTAACTAATTACGTTACTTAGTTACTTTTTATGGAAAGTTAGCGTTACGTTACTTTTGCGTTACTTTTTAAATATGAGCAGGGCTTGATTGTTTGTTTTTAATACAAGAAGTTATATTTATATCAAATATAAAAGCTTTCACACCATAAAGTGTACCGAATAAACCTCAGACGGAAGGATGAGTAAATCACGTCTGTACAGAAGAACACAGGAGAAGATCAACACTCTTCAGCAATAAAAGAACATTGTTAGTTTATGTAAAGTCATTTGTTCTTATTAATATGGTTGAACTGATCATCAAAGGTCAGCAGCAAACACATCGGTTAATAAAATGAGATTAGATATATTTGTGTTGTTTAACATGTTTAATTATTGCAGGTTTGCGTCATATTCTGAGTTTGTATTTCACGGTTTTAATTTATTTTGATGAATACTGAATCTGTTTTTTGCGAGTGGGATGAATTAATACACATTCATATTTAGTCTAGATTAGATCTACAGTAAGATCATGTTCACACGGCGCACTCAGTCAATAAATGGAAAAAAAAGTAACTCAGATATTTTCTAGTAAATTAAAAAATAATGCGTTACTTTACTAGTTACTTGAAAAAAGTAATATTTTTACGTAACTCGCGTTACTTGTAATGTGTTACCCTCAACACTGGCTATCGTTTGAAACTGCAAAGGGTCTGCTTTTATTTGTGTATAGTCATAATAACAACAAAACAATGTGCTTTTGTAAAATGAACAGTGTGCGTTCTCTGCCGTCTCTCTTCACAGACACGTAAATTAAACAACCTGAATCTCAAAGACATGAGAAATATATGTATAGAAACCTTGAAATGAAGTAAATCACGTCCAAAACAAATATTCTCTGATGTAGTAATCAATATAAAACCAATGCCATGTCCAGTTTTTCCCGTCTCAACTCATTATCACAATTTTAAGTGTAATGTCACCCAAAGCAGCAGCGGCGGCGGCTTCAGGGCAGGCTTACAAAAACATTAGCCGCATTTCCATTACACTTCAAATTGAAAATATGCCTAATGGAAACATGTCAATTTTCCAAAAACACCCATATTGTCACAATCCTCTCCGGAGAAGGGAAACGAGGAGCTTCTGAACAAAGCAGACTTTAATACAAAACAAAACCCAGGGATCGCTGGAGACATAGAAATGGACATGAAGACGTTCAGACCGAACACTGAGGCAAGGAAACACAGGGCTTATAAAGGGGGGACCAAAACTAGATCATTAATCACACGGGGCTGGGGACTACTAAACTAATGATGAATGGGAAACAGGAAGGACCATATATGGGCACAAGAGGAAGGGAGACACAAGACATGGGGACACAGGTCTGACGCATATATACCGCAAAAAAAATGTTTTTACGCTCGTATGCGGTGCGACCTTTCCTAGTTTATTTATGGCGTATACCTGCGTATCACGTAGACTACACCACTGGCTGTAACTTGACTGTAGTTTTATAAACCAGTCTGTAGTGTAAAGGCTGTAGTTTCCTAATATCAAGAATGAACTTTATATTTGGACATTCCCATTTGTCGCATTACCCCCCCCGAATGTGTCAATGTTATGATAATGTCAAAAGCTGGCTCCCTCAACCAGTGGCGAATTACAGCATTGCTTGTAGCCACCTGATCGTGTGTTGGATGACATTTCGGTGGAATCTACTCACAAATGAATATCAAAATAACACACTGACTGCTTTTCGGTCATATGATGAGCTGTCTGTGAATTCCCTGACATTTGCCAATGCTTTTATCATTGCCACATGTAGTCTTGTGTAACCTTTCTTGTGTTTTTCCCTTTTGTAAAATGGTAATTATAACAGAATTAATTTACATACAAGTCCAGATTCTTGTTTAAATTGCAGCACGAGGTTGAAGGTAGAAAATACATTTTGGTGAAACAAAAAACTCCAGTTCACCCAAAAATGAAGGTTCTGGCACTATTTACTAATCCTCATGTGCTTCCAGACCTGTGTAGGTGAAGAACAGTTAAGACCTGTAGACCAGTTATGATGAATGAAGACCAGGAGTCAGAGATGCTATCAGTCGAGGAAAAACTTACTTAAGAAATGAGTTTGTAGTTTCATCAGCAGAAGTCGGCTTCAATACTCAGCAAGGAGTTTGTAGGATGCTCTCTCCATACATCAAATAAAGCAGCAATAAGACTCTGACAGAAATCAGTAAGCTGTCATTACTTCATTTCAGTATTCTGATTGGCTAAAGCATAGATACATTATAACATCGTCGAACCATAGCAGTCAATAACATATCTTCATTGATTATTCAATTCAATTCTAGATTATTTGTATAGCGCTTTTCACGATACAATCGTTGCAAAGCAACTTCACAGGAAATTAAGTTTCTAAAATAGATTAATATTGTAGAAACTCAATATAATTAACTTATGGCACAATTTGGTTAATTCGGTATAATCGCTGATGGTTGGCATCATCTCTTCTCAGGTGTTCGGTCATCTCGGATCATTTAAGGGTTGGATCCAGACTGAAGCTTGTGTAATTATGGGATGTTAATCCAGAAACAGAGAAACAAATAAAGCGTAGCAGTTGTTCCATCCAGGAACAACCCTGAATGAAATTATCTGTTCAACCCAAGCTAAAGCATAATAATGTGCGTTTGATCAGATATACCTGCAGTATAAGATTATGGGATGCATTATATGAATGCTTGGCTAAAGAGATGTGATTTAAACAGAGAGAGTGTGTCTGAACTCCGAACGTTATCAGGAAGGCTATTCCAGAGTTTGGGAGCCAAATATGAAAAAGTTCTCCCTCCTTTAGTGGACTTTGCTATCCGAGGTACTACCAAGTAAATGTGTGTGAGTTGGTTATGAAGGGAAGGCCCTGTGTGTGAGAAGCATGTTACATTTCCTAACCCTACTTCACTGTAAGATTACAGATTAAATTCATAGAAAGATAAATATCGATTAGTAACTGATCGTAATCATTCAAAACGGATATAACAAAAAACAAAGTGGGGATCCACGCTGATCCACTAACTGATTTCTGTGAGAAGATATCTTAAACCAAGCATCAAACATTATGCACTATGATGTGTAAATGTTGAAGTTTTATGTTATTTCAATAATTACTGTTTTTCAAACCTTTACAGTACCTCACTCATCCACTTTTCTGTTTGGTCCAGATATGGGGGTTTTACCTGCAAACCCTTGTGAGATTGCTGTATGATTCATCTGGTATTTATATAATAGATTTCCCTGATATTCGTCACATACTCAATTATACAGAATATAATCAGTAGTGAAATGTAAGTAAAAATAAAATAAATGCAATTTAGAAATTAGTTTTTCTGAAAGCCATCTAACACCAATCTCTTTTTCAGATCCATGAAACAAAAAGCACAAAAGGACCTCCTCAGCACCAGAGATGATTCATTTAATTTCGTGTATATTCTATCATCTATCAAAACTTCTTCTTCTGTTCTTCGTGAACATTGTGCTTTGTGTGGCATCATGTAATAATGCAGAATATGAAATTAATGGAGAATGTTGCCCAATGTGTGATCCAGGTAAGTCTTGAATAAGACTGCTCTTCACTCATACCCACAATAGATACTTAAAGAGTCATATGATACTTCTTCATTACAGGCTTTAAACTGTATCATTCATTATTACTGATGAACACCTGAAAGATGCTCATTAAATAATCTTCTATGTTTGAACTGATGTGGCCAGGGCCTTGTTAAAAGTAAACCTCCACCAATCTGGTATTTCTCTGTGGGCTATGCCAAGTAGAGCGTGCTCCCATTGGCAGAAATTACACGTGTGGTACATTCCCTTCATCTGGTTTAAAAATAATATATAGAAACAACTAGGGCAGGCCAGGCGTTGAATTACAGTGTGAAATCTATTTATATAATACACAGTTTTATTTCTGAATATCATTGGACAAATTGATTTTTCATTATACGTCACTTATACATTATATTGACAGATATTATTATAGTCACATAATCCACAAATATATTTCAAGGTCTAGGTTAGTGGTTTCCAAGATGGACGATGGTTTGGAATCGCTTATCTATCCATCATTGCATTATACACAACATGACTCCAGGCTAGGGTTGGGTATTGATGCAGATTTCTTGATTTATTTCACTTTGATTCTGATTTGCAAACATTCACAACTCAGATATCCCTGAAAATAGGCATGAAGTAATAAAAAGAGGTCAGAAACCAACATTGGGATTGTTCATAACAAGATCCTGATTAATTAGAAATCTGTGTGCCCAGCGTTATTACAGTCTGATTATTTGATTATTTATTCTAGACTATTTTTTAAATCCGAAACATATTTATTGGCCAAATGTGCACAAGCATACAAGGAATTTGTTGTGGCGTTAGAAATCTACTTAACATAAAATCAAGATACAGAACATAAAAAACATACCAAAACAATTTATTTAAATTTTTAGGTCTACAGAGTTTATAGAAATATACAGACATACAATTTATACAGTTGCAAATACAAGTAAAATGTATGTATATAGCATGAATAATAAGTGTGCTGGCAATTTTTTTCATATTGTCTAGGAAAGCGAGTTTATATACATTGTGATGAGTACTCAAGCACAACATGTATCTCATGCCGCTTGAAGACCTTCACTGATGCTCCTAATGGACTGACAGAGTGTCTGCACTGTACTGTCTGTGATACAAGTGAGTCTTTGTGGTTTCATGCTTTCAAATGGTTTTCTACAATTGACTCTTTGTTTGATTTCTTGTCAAAGGTAATGGGCTGAGAGTAAAGCATGCATGTACATTAAAATCAGATACAGTGTGTGGACCTCTGCCAGGTTATTACTGTATAGACTTGCTCTCCAACTGTAAAAAGGCCATTAAACATTCATCCTGCTCACCTGGACAATACATCCACCAAAACGGTCAGTCTTTTATCAGTCAAACAGCTTTAATATACATCCATAAAACCTCAAAACAATAATTCTTTATATTAAATAACTCAATTATGGAAATATGCATGTTGTTCCAAAGCAGCTTTATGGTTTATTGCACCTGGGGAAAGTAGGATGTGGTTCCTCATGATAGAAATTATTATTATGCTGATTATTAATTAGTTATGTGAAGACTCATTTAGTGTGTCAGATGCTATACTGAATAATGATGAATTATCTGTGAGACCTGTCACTGCTTTTATTGCTCATGTACTGAGACTGTTTTAATTGTGTTTGTATAGGAACAGAATATATAGATACAGTGTGTAAAGTCTGTCCTGCCGGTTCATATTCAGATGGTACATTCTGCAAATTGCATACAAAGTAAGTTTTAATATTTTAAAACACTGACACCTACTTAAATAAAATGTTGTTTTATAATTTGCTTCAGTAGATTTTTTTCTCACAAGAGATATATTTGTAGTTTAACTTGAGTACTGTACCTCTCTCTCTAACAGCTGTGAATATCTCGGCAAATTAACAATCAAGAAAGGAAACAATACGACTGACGCTGTGTGCAGAAATAGAGCACGTTCTTATTTACTGTTATTGATTCCGTTTGGAGCGTGGTTGCTGTTGTTTACTGTCATCATTGTAATTATTGTAATGAAAAAAAAAAGCAAAATAGTGGATTAAATCGAGTTACAACACAAGATTTGGACCTGTAAACTTTGTTTTTAATAATTGAATGCCTTTAAATAGTAATTACTATGTTTCTACTATATTTTTTTATAGTAAAACTGTTGTTACTGCATCGAAACACTAGGGGGAATGCCTTCAGCGATACCATGGTCTGAATCATATGTGTAATCAATACAAGACGTCATGGGCGGGTGACGTAATGACCAAGAGGCTTAAAAGCACGTGGGGTGCAACCGGCGTTAGCTTTTTTGTCATTCAGCAAAGCTCTGTGTGTGTCAGTCACGATCTATGTTCTGTGAGTCTTAATGACTGTTGTTTGTCATTTTAAACATTCGTCACTTCTCGTACTCCCCAGAATTTTGGAGTCAGAGTGGCGCTCCCAGGCCGAAGATGGATCTGCGGACCGTCATTCTCACTGGATAGTCTTCGGCTAGAACGTCCTGATGCCATTGGCCCAGGGCTTTTGAGGGCCGGTCCCTCTGGTGTACACCGCATCACACGGTGCCTGTCTCTTCAGTTCCCTCTGGAGATCGCTCTGCTAACCCTGCCAGTGTTCCAGGGCGCAGCGGTCTCCAGCGAGCTCTTCTCTCAGTCTCTTCCGCCCAATAAATGTTGCGGAGCTGGGAAGCTTGTCACGCCTTCGGGGGTCTCTAGAACAGCTAGATCGGCCGTCTCCTGCCGGTCCCCCGATTTAGGGCACCGAGCTTAGCCGCTCTAAGTACACCAGAGGCCAGTCTCGAGAGACTGGTTCCCTTAGTAGGTCACTTGGCGGTGTGGGAGCCCCTGCCATGCATGTCTCATTGGGTCCTTCCTGAGAAGACTCTGGTTCTTTAGTCTTCCTAAGAGATGACACGGGTCTGAGGATCGTCGTTTCCGATAAGAGGCTTCTGAGGCAATCCTGATGCCATGGCCCAGGACTTATGAGGGCAAGCCCCTCTAGGGAAAAGTGGGGTACACCGTATTACACGGTGCCATTTCTCCTCAGTGCCCTCAGGAGATCAGTCTGCTAACCCTGCCAGTGTTCCAGGGCACAGCGGTCTCTAGCAAACACTTCTCTCAGTTTCTTCCGCCCGGAAACGTAGCGGAGCTGAGAGGCTCGCCGCCCCTTTGGGGGTCTCTAGAGCAGCTAGAGCGGCCGTCCCCTGCCGGTCCTCCGCTTCAGGGCACCGAGCTAGCAGCTATAAGTACACCAGAGGCCAGTCTTGAGAGACTGGTTCCCTTAGTAGACTATTTGGCAGCGTGGAAACTACTGCAAAATGTGCCTTGATGGGTCATGCACACTGTAGAACAAGGCCATCACGCCGCCTTTCAACGGGGTCACTCCCACGCTGGTGGGTCCCGAGCAGGCTCTAGTAATGGAACAAGAAGTGAGCGCTCTCCTGAGGAAGGAGGTCATCGAGGTGGTCCCTCCTCTAGACAAAGAGTCCAGGTTCTACAGCCGTACGTCATTGTTCCTGGGAAGGATGGAGGGTTGCGTCCTATTTTAGATCTAAGTTAACTGAACTGCTCAGTCATACGACTGAAGTTCAGGATGCACTCTTCGAGCAGGTTGTGTCTCAGACCAGATCTGAGGACTGGTGGTCACAAGCGATCTAGAAGATGCATACTTCCCTTCTCCATCCTTCCCCATCACAGGAAGTTCCTGAGGTGTGCTTTGGAGGCAAAGCGTATCAATATCGGGTTCTTCCCTTCGGCCTTGCACTCTCCCCCCGATTAGCTCATCAGAGCGGATGGAGGTTCGGCATCGAGGTGTCGTTCTCGCTCACTTGAAATATTTGGGGTTAAGACTTAACGTCAGAAAAGTGTGTTTCTCCAACCGCTTATCTGGGCGTGGTGTGGGATCCGACCACGATGCAGGTACGTATGTCCCCTGCTCGGATTGAGACAATCCTCACATCAGTCAAGATAGTAAGAGAAGGCTGGTCACTCATTGTCAAGCAGTTTTTGTTGGTGCGAGCAGACATCCTGTCGAGGCAGGGGCTGAAGCCCGGGGAATGGATGCTTCACCCTGAGGGGTGAAGCAGATATTGAGAGTTTGGGCCAGGCTTCGTTTGCGACTCGTCAGACATCGCACTGTCCCGTCTGGTTATCTCTGACTCATCCAGCTCCACTGGGGTACACTATGGTACAGACTTGGCCGAGGCTTCGTCTGTATGCCTTTCCCCGATCACTTTGCTCACAGGAGTTCTAGAGAGAGTGCACCGGGATGGGCTCTATCTATTGCTATAACCCCGTTCTGGCCGGGCCGAGTATGGTTCTCGGACCTGATTTCTCTCCTCGACGGTTCTCCATGGGTTATTCTCGTCAGGAGGGATCTCCTCTCACTGGCAACGGGCATGATCTTTCACCCTTACTCGGAGTTGTGGAAGCTGTGGGTGTGGCCCCTGAGGGGGCACAACTCATAGCCTCTGGTCTCTCAACTGAGGTTGCTAAGACCATCCTCCAATCTAGAGCTCCCTCAATGAGGAAACTGTACGCCCTGAAGTTGAGACTCAGGGTGTGGAGACTGCCAGCTTGATCCAGTTAACTGCCCGTTTGGTACAGTGCTGGAGTTCTTGCAGGCCCGTTTCGCCGCAGGGTTAGCCCACTCCACCTTAAAGGTCTACATGGCGGCTATAGCGGCCTACTACGCCCCTCTTGGTGGCCTTTCAGTAGGCAAAACCCTCTAGTTACACGTTTCCTCCGGTGCGCTGAGGCCAGAGAAGCTTATGCTAAGTGTTGGATCAGGATGCTATCCTATAACCTCGATTCCTCTGATCTCCTCTCGCCTTTGGGAGCCAAGGCTCACTTAACTCAAAATATGGTGGCCTCTAAGGGCTTTCTGGTACTGAAACGCTGCAGGGTGATCTACGCCCCTCACATTCGTCAGGTTCCTGACAAAGATTTGCGAGCCACTCCTGGCTCTTCTGTTCTCTTGCCATAGCTGTGCTCTTCCAAACTAGGAAGGGATTTGCAAGTCTGGCGGCGTAGATATCTCATTCCCCTAGCGTTTCGACGCAGCTCGAGTTCCTGGAGGGGAACGTCCCAGGTTATATATGTAACCATGGTACCCCGAGGGAACAAGACGCTGCGTTGCAGGGCCATACTTCTGGCATCCCTACTAGAGCTATGCTTCATTCCTAGAAGCTAACGCCGGTTGCACCCCACATGCTTTTAAGCATCCTGGTCATTACGTCACCCGCCCATGAAGTCTTGCCCAGTGTTTGTACCGATTACACATATGATTCAGAGCATGGTATCGCTGAAGGCATTCCCCCAAGTGTTTCGACGCAGCGTCTCGTTCCCTCGGGAAACCATGGTTACATACGTAACCTAGGGACATTTATTCCCATCCTTCCTCTCTCATTACCATCTGACAGAGTTACTTTATCGAATGTTCCCCCATTCATGAGTAATGATATTTAATGTAATTCATGAGTGATGATATTTTTAGTCACCAATTTAAAAAATCCCGATAAGTACTGAATCGCCTCTTTTAGAAAAACTAAAGGGTCGTTGAATGGAGATGGCTGATTCCAAACATGTCTTATAGGGGACGTGTTCTTGTTGTTAACAATTTGGTGGCGTCCTCCTTATGGCACAGGCTGGCCTGTGCGGACCCTCCAGTTCTTCTCTTAGATCAAATGCAAGCTATTCTTGTGGATTTCTTCTGGGACAATTTGCACTGGGTGCAACAGAGCGCTTTATACCTGCCTAAGTATGAAGGAGGACAAGGACTAATACACTTACAAACTACATTTACATTTATGCATTTAGCAGACGCTTTTATCCAAAGCGACTTACAGTGCATTCAGGTTATACATGTTTTGTCTGCATGTGTGTTCCCTGGGAATCGAACCTACAACCTTTGCGCTGCTAAGGCAATGCTCTAACCACTGAGCCACAGGAACATACTAGAATTGCTGCCTTTCGGTTACAGTTTTTTGAGAGCTGTTGCCTGCACTCTACTACAAAATTACGGGGGCTTTGGGTTGGATAAACATCTACTTACAGCTGCGAAGGATCAAATGGTGAAGGACTATCATTCTTAGGAAAGTACCCCCAATGCGCAGAACTTATTTCCTTGTTTAAATCTGCTACCTTATTTAGAGGGGTGTACAGTTTTTCTTTTAAACCTTGGGAATATTTATGGTTTGATTTATTGTCAGCTAATGGTAAAACTTTGTATAGTGCTTGTGGTATGGCTTTTAACAAGAAAAGCAAGTTGATACACCCTTGGGATATTTTTTGGCTTTGATGAAACTGTAAAACCTGAGTGGAGATCCTTGTAGAAGCCACATTTATCTAAAAGGTTAGGGGACATACAGTGGTGAGTGCTTCATGGTATTTTTGCAGTGAATTCTTTTATTTCTATTTTAAACCCAGAAGTTTGTTCTACATGTCTGTTTTTGAAGTAAATCTGATGTTCTCCTTATGGTGTTTTTTATATTTTAATCATTGATTGTATTGTCACTTATAAAGTTTTTTATTAAATTCAATTCTCTCTCTCTCTCAATATTTGAGAAAAAGGTTTAGCAATTTCTAATTATTGGGGGAACTAGCCCCTCAATGTCTATGGTGGTTATTGCCCTGAGCAGACATGAAAATATGTTTGGCACTATTGTGCAGTCAGTAAACCTTAGCGATTTTTTGCAAACATTTCTTTGAATAACATGACCGTAAATATGAACTCACGATTGAATGTATGATGATACACATACATGTATGTGACAAAAGGGAAAAGAGGTCTATATCCGCACCTGACCAGATCTGTGTCCTGATGGAGTTGGCTATGGGGGCTGGTTCCATTGCGAGCGCATTCGGAGGGATGGGTTGGGGCGTGGCGGAAGAAAGTGAGAATGACCCTTGAGCAGAGGGAGGGGAAAGGTAGCCGCCGGAGCCACTAGTGGAGGCATGCTTGTGCTTGGGAAATCTCGGGGAGCGGAGGAAAGAGAGGGAATGACCCTTGAGCAGAGGGAGGGGAAAGGTAGCCGCCGGAGCCACTAGCGGAGGCATGCTTGCGCTTGGGAAATCTCGGGGAGCGGAGGAAAGAGAGGGGGAATGGTAGGCACTAGGGCTTGGTAAATAAATGTTGTACATTCACTCAAGTTTGATTCTATGTTTACTATTTGCAGACAAGCTGATTCTTGCCACATACTTTAATGCATTAGTACAGTAAACTTTTTGAGCTAATTTGCTACAATATTGAAAATACATAAATACCAAATTTACCAAATGTGTTTACAGTAGATAGAAATCACATTGACTTTAAAATGCTAATTGCTAAATAAAAGGAAAAGTTTGTTACATACCATATCCCTCACACACAGAAAAATACACAAGATATTGTCAGTCACAAAATTATCCTGATTAAATTTATATTATTCTCAATGACAGGGCATTTAGATATTTCAGATTTTTTATTTTAAGTTTAATTCTAAACTGTTCATTTGGTCAACGCCAGAGGTATTTTAATGTTCAAAACTATAAGAACCCCACATTTTTGTGATTATTTATTAAAATGCATGATAAACCTGCAAATAATATCATATAAAATACCCAATGACCACATAGTCCATTAAATAGATATGCAACATTTCTAAAAAAAAACCTAAAGCAAACTCATGACTGAGGCATATTATTCCTGCTACCCGTATATACAGTAACACTTCCTCCAGTCCCCTTTATTCATATGATCTATAAGTCCTGTCAGATGTCTGTCTTCATCTGGTTGTTCCACTATATGTTGTTGTACTGTAACATTCATTATGCTGTAGACAAATAAAATGGTATTTCAGAAGTGCAAAAAGCTGATTTATTGTGATGTTTGAGTTATTATATAAGTTTATAAACATATCAACAAATCATCCATCCATTCATTTTCCAAACCACAGGTCATGAATATACTGGAGCCTATCCCAGTGCCTTGGGCTGAATTAATAAATCATTGCAGCAATTAATAAAAAAATGTTTTTATTATTATTATTATTTATATAATGTACAGTGCTGAATATCAGTTACCAGTAGCAAGAACGTGCAAAATGCAGATGTTCAGTAACAGTTTGATAAAACTTGAAAGCCAAACCATTTTAATGTCCTGGAATGCTCCGTTTTCTCTTATGGACTGGTTTTCCGATAGTTTCTCAAATGCATGGTGAAGTTGCTGGGTAGTCCTAGTCTGATAAATTCTTCCTGGAGCTGAAATATGATTTATTCTCTGTGAGATATTTATGAGCTAGATATTTTACAACAAGATATGTTAATGCTATTGCTTCTGTTGTTCTTAAATGTATTTATTTATTCATTTTGGTGTGTGTTATTGTTGTAGAACAAACAAAAATACCATAATGAGTGTTTTACATCTCATGTTTGTCACCTGTATAATCACCAGCTCTTCAATCCGAGACTCTGACAGATTTTCCAGACTTGTAACTTTCAATCTCAGTCCCGTCACTGATAACACACACATAACCGGTCAGTAGTGCACAAACACACACATACTAACATCTGGGGGACAGACATTTGCCTGAAAACAGCTGGAAAGATAACATGTCTACATGAACATACCATACTTATCTGAATCGATGGGTAAATATGATGGTCATCGTGTTCATCAGAAACCAAACAGAAGACAGAGCTAGCATTAGTATAAAAGTTAATAATAATAATGGCATTCATAATAACAGATCAACAGTTTTTTTGCAGTGAATTGCCTTGGTGTTCATTCTTTTATTTAACTGTAATATGGGTATATTAGCTCACCACTGTAACAGAAGAAGGGCAAACTGTCCAAGCAGTTCTCATCTGTCCACTGACTAAAGTATTGTAAAGACACAGCTGTGCAGTGTTGAGCTCCCGTCTGTTCGGAGACACCTGCACCGTTATCTGGTTGTGCATCAACTCCATTAGTCCATGACAGCCAATATGTGAAGGAGGAGCTGCTCTGATCTGACCACAGTCTGTTTCTGTGCAGACCGATCCATACATTATACCCAGAGTTATAATAATAACGTGTGGAGTTCAGTATCTGTTGACGCTCGGTCTCATTCCTCACACTGGCCAGGTCTGTGTATGTCTCTCTGCAGTAGCTCCGAGCTCCACTCCAGGTCCTAGACTCCGTTACCAGAACATACTTCTGAGAGGAATTTGCTTTACCTAAGATAAGATCACAATTAATAAATGTATACATTTTCTAATGCAATGTATAGCAGTGTAATAAAAGACATTTTGAAAACAGAAGAACTACTAATAAAACAAAGAATGAAAAACATAGGATTTGGGGTTTAGCCTAATTGTGGAAGAAACTTATTGAACAATTTAGGATCTTTGACTTGTGATGTCTTACCATTGTAGCAAACAAATGCGTTATAACCGTCACATGGGTTATCATACCAGTTTCCATTAGGGTCCATGTAAACACACAGTTCATTCGCTCTGTTGTCTGGTTGATGATACCAGTTCCTGAAATCTCTCTGTCCTTCCTGATAGAAACCATTGTCTTCCAGTGACCATCTCCAGCTGTTCACATCATCATACAGTCCAATCCAGGCTGAACCATTGTAACTCCCATTAACTGTGTTAACGAGTCTGTTCATCTCCTGCATGTTCTCAATGGTGGCCAGATCAGTGTAGTTCTGTCTGCAGTATCTCTGAGCTTCAGTCCAGGTCTTAGACTCATTCACAAAGTGATACTGACGGGATGATGCTGATGCTGTCAACATGGGAAAAGGGGGAAGATAAAATGTAAAGAGTTAAATACAAGTTAAAGTATTTTAGCAGCATACTTGTGCTCTTACTGATTAACCAGTAACATTAAGCATGAGATAAAACATCTGTAGCAGCACTGTGTAAAAATCAAGCACAAGAATGAAACAATGTTGCAACAAATTTTATTTGGGATAAACCCCTTGAGATGCATCATCTCGTTTCCAAGGGGGTCCAATGTATGCATTTATATGTTTAATATTAAATAAATTCCTTTCTAAATCACATTGGCCCTATGTCTTTCTTTCTCATCTTTGTAATTTTTATCAACAAAATGTCTTGTTTGAGTTCAAGAAACAGCGTTTTGAGTCTGTCTGTAGTGGACCTAATATAGCGCAGTCTGTTTTTAGTGCTGCACTCATTGTGTTCTGCCTTCCAGAATGTAGTAGTAGTAGTAGTAGTAGCCCTTTATTGTCACTAGTCACAAGTACCAGCGAAATTAGCCATCAACCTGTCCATACATACACAACATACATATGACAAGGGGGTAGACAGAACAGGAAGACAGGGAATTGAAGAAAATACAGCTTTTACATGAGGAAAGTGAGGAGAAAAAAAAAATAACCCCCAGACTATGCTCCTTAGTGAGTACAGTGTGAGAACAGGAAAAAAACACCTCAGCAAAAGCACATAAACCATAAACACACGACTCTTGCAACAGGGGAAAACAAATCCAGCTCCGGCAAGCAGCCATCCGGTCCAGCAGCCATTTGTTTTGGCGCCGGTCACAGACCCGCTTGACAGTCTGGCGGTTCAAAGCGAACGGAGGCGAGGGATGGGGGGAGGGGAAGTGAGTGCATATGTGTGTGTGTGTGTAGTAGTTTATAATCAATGTCTGTAGAATGGGGGAGGAACGCAAGAGCGTCTCACTGCAGTGTTCTTTCCCAGGGATAAATTTCCAACAGCGACCTTGCCGGGCCAGTGCTTGTACGGGGGAGCCAAAAAGATAAGATTGCGATTTGTTTAGGCGAGTAACCGCATTCCAATTCCACAGCTACTCTCTTTGTCCATTCTGATCTCGAATATCTTCAATTTTCTTTTGCAAAGCCATGAGCTTCTCCATGATATAATCCATATTGCGGTTAATAGTCTCAGTCTCATTGCTGACCGCACTTCCCACTGCTTCAAACATGACGGGCAGCCTTGTGAGGCTTTGGACAGCTGTTCCCGTTTTCTGAATTCTTCGATAACCCAGGGCAAAGCCTAATCCAATCAGCAGAAGACCTGTTATCATGGTTCCGAATAGGTAGATATCAATGTCCTCCACGGAAAGAGCCGCTAGACACACAATTTGCCACCTCTCCCAAGCGTCCATCGTGTAGCCAGCTGCGAACATTCCGTCAGGGCAGTCAGGTTCCCCCGAACCCAAGATTCTCGTCAAGAAGATGGTGTCAATAGCATTGAGAGACCAGTTGATCAAATCCATAATTTCTCAGTTTGAAGAGCAGTGCAGAGAGAGTCTCTCAATAGATCAGACAATACTGGAGAGCAAGCAGGGAAAATAAGGGAGGACGGGGAGTGAAAAATGCGACCGCCTCCGTTGAGAGCCAGAGAAGAAGGCTACATGTATTACATGTATTCAATGTAGTTATATTAAATTATGAATGCATTTTTAAATCTTCCCAGCCTGCTGATATTTGATATGACATCCGCTTTGAACATTACAATGCATATGATAACATTCATCAGCTCTACAATAAGCAAAGCAGATGATTACTTTTCAACAGCAATGCTATAGAGTTACCGCAGAAATAAAAAAATAAAATTCTAAAGATGGCTGCACACTTGTTTCTCTGGCGTGTCGATACCTGCCAGAAAGAGGTGTACGCTTAAAAGCATTCAAGCTATTGTTATTGTTTTTAAACATTTGGTATGTGAAAGTGGTCAAAAACAAAGTCAACCTTGAGAGTATGTTACACGGTATCACAGTCAGATGAGTGTACTGTGGTCAGACTCTGTCGGGGTGTGAACGAAGGACTCACCGCTGTAGCACATGAAAGATAATGCGGTGTTGCAGTTTTCATCCGTCCAGCTCCCAGAATCTCTAAATGACACGGCAGTGCAGTATTCTCTGTTTCCAGCATTATCTGGCTGTCCTGTCCTCCAGTTACTGAATGAAGAGTTGCTCTGATCTGACCAAGATCTGCTTCTGTACAGTCCAATCCAAAATGGATGATAATAAAAATTAATGTCGTTATTTAATAAATACTGGATCTTCTGGCTTTCAGTCTCGTTCCTGATACTGACGAGGTCTGTGTGATATTCTCTGCAGTAACTCTGAGCATCGGTCCAGTTTTTGTACTGATTAACAAATACATAGCTTGTACTTGCATTTGCTCTTCCTGTGGGGAGATATATATATATATTTAGATTTGATATATCTTGGAATCGTAAATATATTGTTCTAAAAACAAAAAAAAATCTCAGGTTCTCACCATCATAGCAAATAAATGGAAATCTATTTTGGCAAGAGGCTTCACTCCATATTCCTTGATTATACATGTACACACACAGACTCTGTCCATACGAGTTCACTGGCTGCTGGACAAACCAGCTTTTAAATCCTCCCACTAATGACGCATTATCTAGAGACCATTGCCAGCTGTTTATATCATCATACGAACCAATCCAAGCTTTAGCATAGTAAATCCTGCGCACCGCTTTAACGAGTCTGTTCATCTCCTGCATGTTCTCAATGGTGGCCAGATCAGTGTAGTTCTGTCTGCAGTATCTCTGAGCTTCAGTCCAGGTCTTAGACTCGTTCACAAACTGATACTGACGGGTACATGAAGACTGTGTGCAGATTTCTGGAAGTTTAACATATCAATTGAAGAAACGCGTTTGATTTTTCTGCAGATATATATATGTGAGTGTGTGTGTGTGTGTGTGTGTGTGTGTGTGTGTGTGTGTGTGTGTGTGTGTGTGTGTGTGTCTAATATCAGTTTCTGTAATGTCTATTAACATTAATGTTTTTAGTTTTATCTGTGCAACAATTGTAAGTGATAAAGATAGCAAAATAAACTCACTGTTGTAGCAGATGAAGGGCATGCTGGATAAGCAGAGCTCATCAGTCCATCGACCTAAATGACTGAATGATACAGCGGTACAGTGCTGAAAACCCCTCTGGCGATAATCATAAGCACCATTATCTGGTTGTTGTGCCGAGTAGGGAATGGCTGGTCTCCAATCTTCATATTTGGTAATCTGACCGTTTGACCAAACCCTGTTTCTGTACAGTCCGATCCAGACTCCTCCACCTGTGCTGTTAAGGATCCGCTGGTTCTCAGTCTGATTTCTCACATTGATGAGATCTGTGTAATGGTCTCTGCAGTATCTACGAGCCTCTGACCAGGTTTTCCCGTCATTGATTCTGATAAAACTCTGTGTTGTATTCCCTCTACCTGAGATGATAAAAATGTACAACATATATTTTGGAAGATTTTCGGTACGGGTCTTTTGGTTCAGTACGCATGTGCACCAAACAAATACAGCATTGCATGAGTAAAACTTCAAAACGTCAGTAAAAAAGCTTGTCAACAAATGTCACGTAGCATTTCATTAAACCTCAGAAAAGTCATCAGTGTCTACAGCTCGTTAGTTCTCAATAGAAATTAAGTCTAGAGAAGAGCATTTCGTGAAATATTAGACTCATTATATTTTACTTTACAGGTTCGTCAAGTCTTAATTATTTACTATATGTTTAAATCAACCTGTCATGAAACAGAAGTCTGTTATGACAGCCAATGTGTAAATTAATATATTTCAACAACAAATATAAAACTTTACAATTTAGAAATTAATTTAAAAATGCATTATATGCAATTTGCATGTTTTTTAAAGTTGAGTGTTGATTATTATGTTTTAAAGTAAATAGTAAATAAATTCAAGTTTGGGTGTTAATTGTAACCTTACAGTAATATAAAAGGACTCCCTATAGTTTAGAGCACAAGAGGTAGATTTTTATCTCTTAATTTTTTTTTATTATAATTTTATTTATTTAAAGAAAGAGCAATTTATATATGTTTAGTTTTACCCTCTGCTGTACCAAACCATTCTGAACCATGACGTCACAACTAAGGTATGCACCAAACTGTCATGTTTGTTACACCCATCATAAAAATGTGTGTGTGCGTGCGTGCATGCGTGTGTGTGTGTGTGTGTGTGCAGAAAAACTCAATGAAAGAAGAAGAAGAAGAAACGAATGAATTGCCCTTACCACCATAGCAAATAAATGGCAGCATGTTGTCACATGACATATCATGCCATTTGCCATTATAATCCATGTAAACACATAGTTGCTTCCCACCATTGTTGTCTGGTTCATGATACCAGCCCCTAAAATCCCTCTGTCCTTCCTGATAGAAATCATTGTCTTCCAGTGACCATCTCCAGCTGTTCACATCATCATACAGTCCAATCCAGGCTGAACCATTGTAACTCCCATTAACTGTGTTAACGAGTCTGTTCATCTCCTGCATGTTCTCAATGGTGGCCAGATCAGTGTAGTTCTGTCTGCAGTATCTCTGCGCTTCAGTCCAGGTCTTAGACTCGTTCACAAAGTGATACTCATGGGATGTGAAAGATGACACTGGGGAGAAAGGTGTAAAATTTCAACATTTACATTTTTTTGACAGTCCCGTCCACTGCATAGACATCATCTTACTTACCATTGTAGCAAATGAAAGGAAATCTATAATTGCAGTATTCATCGGTCCATTTCCCAGAGTCACTGATTGACACTACAGTGCAGAATCCAGCATTATCTGGCTGTCCTGTCCTCCAGTTACTGAATGAAGAGTTGCTCTGATCTGACCAAGATCTGCTTCTGTACAGTCCAATCCAAACATAATTATAGTAATTCTTTAATAAATACCGGATCTTCTGGTTTTCAGTCTCGGTCCTGATACTGACGAGGTCTGTGTGATATTCTCTGCAGTAACTCTGAGCATCAGTCCAGGTTTTGTACTGGTTAACAAACACATAACTAGCACTGGCGTTTTGTCTTCCTGAAACATTTAAATACAGTATTGAACATTAGCGAGAGTTGATTATTTCAGAATACCTGTAATAAAACACAATTAATTGTTTTTCATTGTCCTAGACATATTCTTAGTGAAACTGCTTACCATCATAGCAGATAAACGGATTATAAGAGAAACAGTTTGTTGTATACCATGTGCCACTGTACATATACACACACAGACTTTGTCCTCCATAACTGTATGGTTCTGGGTTATACCAGTTCCTGAAGTCTTTCTCTCCCACAGTGAAGAAATCGCTGTCCTCTAGAGTCCATTTCCAACTGTTCAGATCATCGTAGAGTCCAATCCAGGCCAAATCAATGTAATCTTCATTCACTTTGTCTGTCAACTGAACCGTCTCTTGTTCATTTTCAATGATGGCCAGATCCGTGTATTTCTCTCTACAGTATCTCTGAGCTTCTGCCCAAGTCTTGGACTCATTCACAAAGACATACTCGTGAGGGACACTCGAGGTGAAGGTGAGAAACCCTATTAAATACATGTTTAGTGATTTAATAAGAAAACAAATACCAAAAGGGTCAAATGTAAATATCTGTTTTTGCCAAATGATAAAAAAAATACTTTAATATTAGTAGTTTGAAAAATTCCATATCATACTCTTATACAAAATGTCAGTTTAATTGATGATAAAATATTTTATGAAAATATGTGTCTTACCCGATAACAGCAGCAGTGGAAACATAGCTGTAGAAAATTTGAAGCTTCGTCTTTTCTGTTGCTGCTTTTGTTTTAGATTATCTGACTGTCTCATTATTTATACTGTATACAATAAATGTGGGAGGGATCATTTTCCATACACACACCTGGCATCAATAAACCTGTTGGGTCACATAACTGTTTGTTTTTAAATTAAATAAATGTGTTCGCAGCCATGTCACCCTGCGGCCCAAGACCGGTTTCCCAGTGAAGCTAAACAGGATTGAGCTTGTCAGTATCTGGATGGGAGACTCCTGAGAAAACTAGGTTGCTGTTGAAAGAGGTGTTAGTGAGACCAGTAGGGGGTGCTCACCCTGAGTCCTAACACCCCAGTGTAGTGACAGGGACACTATACTGACAACAAGCACCGTCCTTCGGATGAGATGTTAAACCGAGGTCCTGACTCTCTGTGGTCATTAAAAATACCATGGCACTTCTCGTAAAGAGTAGGGGTGTAACCCTGGTGCCCTGGCCAAATTCCCCCCACTGGCCCTTGTCAATCATGGCCTCCTAATCATCCCCAAACACTGATTGGCTTCATCACTGTATCCTCTCCACCAATATGGCTGCCGTCGCATCATCCAGGTGGATGGTGCACACTGGTGGTGGATGAGGAGATATCCCCTAAAGCGCTTTGAGTACCTAGAAAAGCGCTATATAAATATAACAAATTATTATTATTAACTGGTGCATTCAATGTAACCCTTGTTCTAAATCTTTCTTCTCTCAGAGCAAGAATTATTTAAATTTTCTGAACCTGTGAGTACTTGGACCATTTAGACCATAAAACAACTAACAGCTCAAAACCAAAGCATATGAGTCATTCCTGCAGCTCACGTTTTTAAATTCCATTAGGTTTGATTGATCAACAATATCTTAACAGATAGATTAACAAATATAACATTAAAAGGATTTCGCAGATGATCAAATCCCCTAAATCTAAGAAAACCCTTTTAATTGCATAAAAATATAATCACTAAGAGATTTCTTAACTAAACGCCTTGATTCTACCAAAAAAGTAAAAAACATGTAGAGCACTTTGGATAATACAAGAACTGATCAAAATGTACTCAAAAACTGCCAACTTCAGGTTAGTGGAGAGTTCCTGCCGCAAGTGGAGGAGTTTAAGTATCTTGGAAACGGGAGATTGACAGACGGATCGGTACAGTAATGCGGTCAATGTACCGGTCTGTCGTGGTGAAGAAGGAGCTGAGCTGCAAGGCAAAGCTCTTGATTTACCGGTCAATCTGCGTTCCTACTCTCACCTATGGTTATGAACTGTGGGTCATGACCGAAAGGACAAGATTCCGGATACAGGCGGCTAAAATGAGCTTTCTCCTCAGGGTGGCTGGGCGCTCCCTTAGAGATCGGGTGAGGAGTCAGTAAAGCTGCTGCTCCTCGACATCGAGAAGGGGCCAGCTGAGGTGGCTCGGGTATCTGTTCCGGATGCATCCTGCACGCCTTCCTGAGGAGGTGTTCCGGGCGCATCCCACCGGGAAGAGATCCCGGGGAAGACCTAGGACAGACTAGAGGAATTATGTCACCCGACTGGCCTGGGAACACCTCGGGATCCCTCCGGAGGAGCAGGAGGTAGTGTCTAGGGAGAGGGAAGTCTGGACATCTTTGTTTAGACTACTGAATAAGTGGAAAAAGATTGATGGATGGATAACATGAAACTTAACTACATTAATTTTCACAGGAATGCTGTCCTAACCTCTCACAAACAAGTTGTACAATAGCTCCTCAAAGGCATTGTGAAGTTGCTGGGAAGTCTTCACCTGATAAATACTTCCTGGAGCTGAAACATTTCAAACTGTCAGCCCAAATCTGATTTTGTACATTTCCGGATGGAATCTGATTTGAATAACTGACTGTCCACAGAGCATATCACAACTGTTCATATATGATTTGTGCATGCACAAACGCTCTTTTTGTTTTTACTGAATGTACATTGGTTTCTATGGGAATGCCATTGCATTGTTATGCCTATGCTAAAAACAATAGTAACAGCTCTACAGTTTGCAAAAACAACTGTCGTGGTTGCGCTGTAGTATTATATTTCATATTGAGAGGCAGCGGCAGAAACACAGGACGCTTGAATATGTGGCTTTATTTCATACTGCCGTCTCCACTAATGCCTTCATCTGAAAATTGAGTATTTCATCTTGTAATTTTACATTATTGACACACAATTTTGATATTGTGTGCAGTTGCTTTGACACAATTTGTATTGTTAAAAGCGCTATATAAATAAAGGTGACTTGACATGACTTGACATTTCTTCATTACATTTACATTACATTTTGCTACCCGTGTGCCACCAACCCCCTTACCGGTTACTTTTAGACGAAACCTATGCTCCCTTTCTCCCTCCCATCTTTCCTCTGTAGTATCCTCCTCTCTTCCCGCACTGGTCCATTTCTCATCTCTAGATGTGAATGCAGCTACTGACACTTTATGCTCTACCTTAGCCTCTTGTCTTTTTACATTTGTCCTCTCTCCTCCAGACCAAACTCAGAAAATGGCGCAAATCAAATGATCCTTCAGACCTGAGTACTAGGTATCAGTCTTTGCTCTCATCTTTCTCTGCTGAAGTCCACACCGCCAAATCCTCACATTTCCACAACAAGATAAACAGCGCTCCAGACATGTGTAATCTCATCAGAACAGTTAATTCTATCCTATGTCCCCCTCCACCACTTCTATAACAGCTGATGATTTGCCACTTTTTTCACAGACAAAACTAAAACAATCATTAGTTAATTCTCATCTCCACACACACAGGACCTCCAACTAACTACATCCACTGCTCAAACTCCCATCTTCTCCTTCTGTTCCCTCATTGAGGCATGTCCTCTTGACCGGTGTTTTTCAATCCTGGTCCTCGGGACACACTGCTCTGCACATTTTGTATGTGTCCCTTATTTAACACATCTGATTCAAATCATAAGGAGAGAGATCCATGCACTGAATTGAGTGTGACAGATAAAGGAGACATACAAAATGTGCAGAGCAGTGGGTCCCCAGCACCAGGATTGAACACCACTGCTCTAGACACAATCCCCTCACACCTTCTCCAAGCAATCTCTCCCACACTCTTACCAGCACTCACACACATCATCAAAAGCACATCAACTGGTCACTGGGGTTCCTCAGGGTTCAGTTCTTGGACCCCTCCTCTAGGTTCAGCAACAATTACCCCATCAGCTTTGGTCAGAAATCTTGGTGTAATCTTTGATGACTAGCTGACCTTCAAAGAGCACATTGCAAAGACTGCTCGATCTTGCAGGTTTGCACTACACAACATCAGAAAGATCAGGCCCTTTCTGAAAGAGCATGCTGCACTACTTCTTATCCAGGCCCTTGTCATTTCTAGACTGGACTACTGCAATGCTCTTCTGGCTGGACTTCCATCAAACACAATCAAACCTCTACAAATGATTCAGAATGCAGCTGCACGACTGGTCTTCAACGAGCCCAAAAGAGCCCATGTTACACCTCTCTTTGTCTCCTTGCACTGGCTACCAGTTGCAGCTCGCATCCAGTTCAAGACACTGATGCTTGCATATAGAACAGCCATAGGCTCAGCACCCTCCTACTTCCACTCACTATTACGAATCTACATCCCCTCCAGAAGCCCCGCCTACTTCCACTCACTATTACGAATCTACATCCCCTCCAGAAGCCCCGCCTACTTCCACTCACTATTACGAATCTACATCCCCTCCAGAAGCCCCGCCTACTTCCACTCACTATTACGAATCTACATCCCCTCCAGAAGCCCCGCCTACTTCCACTCACTATTACGAATCTACATCCCCTCCAGAAGTCTGAGATCTGCTAGTGAGCGAAGCCTCGTGGTACCATCACAGAGAGGCTCAAAATCACTCTCCAGAACATTCTCGTTCACCATTCCTGGCTGGTGGAATGATCCCCCCCCCCCCCATCCGGAATGCTGGATCCCTGTCAACCTTCAGGGCAACAACTGAAAACGCATATCTTTCGACACTACTTGACTTCATCCTAATCTTAAAGAAAAAACGTTATATTTTTCTTTATTTATTCCTTCCCTTGCTAGCTTGTACTTGTACTTATGAGCACTTGCTCTGTCTGATTACCTCTTCAAGATTAATCGCTTTATGTATTACCTAATTGTAAGTCGCTTTGGATAAAAGCATCTGCAAAAGGACTAAATGTAAATAAAATGAAAATAACAGTATATTGCAGTACTTTGTTTTTACAGTACACTTAAAACTACTGTATTTCGTTTTACAGCAATTTTAAAACTACTGGATAATTGTTGCCAGTATGTTACTGTTAATAACAATAAACTGACAATAAACATGTTACAGTGTAGAGTTATATTATGTAGAAGTAATGACTATACAAATTAATTTATAACTTTGTCTATTGCCATTTTAAATAGTACTTATTTGTGGATAGGCAGCTTACCAAATGAAGCACAACATGTATGAAAATGATATCCATAAGTCACTCATAACCAGTGTTTGGGAAAGGTACTTTTTTTAAAGTAAATAGTAAATTGCAGTAGCTGTGATTGTATTTTAACTTTATTAAAAATGTTGTAGTTATTATTGTGTGTGGTTATTGTGCATTATTGCAGCTTTGAGTCCAAGACAAATTTCATGCAAAGGACAATAACTCTAACTCTAACATGAATGTACAATGAAAAATACGTCATAAGCATTTATTGATCTTATTATTGATATTAATGTTAATTTTAGGATTTACTCATATTTTGTTATAATCAAAAGTTGTATCTGTTATTGTTATTTAACTGACTTGAGCTAACGTGAACTAATCATTTGTATTTATTAGCTAACATTAAGAAATATTAATAAATGCTGCAGCAAATAAATTGCTCATTAACTATGAGACCTAAAGTCTTACAGTCTCTTTACATTTTTGTCTGTATATTTATGTTTACATGCAAAACAATATTCAGAATTAATTGAAATGACCCCTTTAACCGGTTCACATGCAAACCACTAACACAAAAAGACCATGTTTACAAGACTTCATTAGAAAATCAGGTTATTTTCCATTAGTAATGTTTAAACACGGGCATCCACATATTCCACTCAGAGTATTATATTTATTATGTGATTTATGATGTTGAAACTTTACATATGTCTCATAGTCTGAATGTTTACCTGCGTGAGATGAGAACACATTTTTTTCATTTCTTCTGTCGATGAAGAATCAGTACATATGAGATATTTCCTCTCCTACATCGAAACATTTGCTCAGGTTTAATGCACTTAAATATGCAAGAATGTGTTCCTGTTATCACACACGTGTACAGTACTTCAATAACCGAAAGAATGTCGTTTGAGGTGTTTACATACATACAGACGATGTTTGGTCTGTAAAGGAGAAGACTGTCTGTTGTGTAAGAAAATAAACATTTATTTTGTAAGTCATCTATTTATAGAGTTTTAAATTACAGTTTGTTACTTTTTCTTATTTGTAAGTCGCTTTGGATAAAAGCTTCAGCTAAATCACTAAAAGTAAAGTAAGTAAAGAATAGTTCTCACTAAATGCTTAATGTCTTAATATAAGCAGCTGTGGGTTATAGTCATAATGTCTCTAAGCAATTCAAACCTTTTATTGGCTAACCTTACAAGTTGAAAGACCGAAAGCATATTTGCATTATTTATGGATAGGCAGCTTACCAAATGAAGCACAACGTGTATGAAAATGATTTCCAGAAGTCACTCATAACCAGTGTTGGCGAAAGATACTTTTAAAAGTAATGCGTTACAATATTGCGTTACTCCCTAAAAAAGTAACTAATTACGTTACTTAGTTACTTTTTATAGAAAGTAATGCGTTATGTAACTTTTTCGTTACTTTTTAAATATGAGCAGGGCTTGATTGTTTGTTTTTAATAAAGTTCTATTTATAGCAAATATAAAAGCCTTTCACACCAAAAAGTGTAATTGATAAACCTCAGGCTGAAGGACGAGTAAATCACGTCTGTACAGAAGAACACAGGAGAAGTTCAACACTCTTCAGCAATAAAACACATTGTTAGTTCATCTAAAGTCATGTTTGATTATTAGTATGACTGAACTGATCATCAAAGGTCAGCAGCAAACACATCGGTTAATAAAACAGGATTAGATACATTTGTGTTATTTAACATGTTTAATTATTGCAGGTTTGCGTCATATTCTGGGTTTGCATTTCACTAATGCAATGTTTTAATTAATTTTGATGAATACTGAATCATTTTTTGCGAGAGGGATGAATTAGTCAATAAATGGGGGAAACGTATCTGGCGTTACTTTTTTGAAAAAATAACTCCGATATTTTATTGTAAATTAAAAAGTTATGCATTACTTTACTATTTATTTGAAAAAGTAATATTATTATGTAACTCGCGTTACTTGTAATGCGTTAACCCCCCAACACTATATATATTCCATAACTCTAGACACAAAACCACACACGCATACAAATCTAGCAAAAGAAAACTATACATTCAAAACACTTTTATCCTTTTCCAAAATGATTTTTTTTTCATTCACACACATCATATGAAAATATACCAACCAACAACAGACAATAATAATCTGTTGTCTCTATTTATCCTACTGCTAAAGTCTTGCTTCGTTCTTCTTATTTTGTTATTGACTGTTTACTTAATTAAATAAGCAATCAATAATAACAGGAAGCTCTGGGTGACTCTCTTAGCACTGTTAGCACTGTGGGGGGTGCTCTGGGGGACGTTGTGGGGGGTGCTCTGGGGGATGCTCTGGGTGACGTTTCGAGTGATGTTCTGGGTGATTTTGTGGGGGGTGCTCTGGGTGACGCTCTGGGTGACGTTTCGAGTGATGTTCTGGGTGACGTTGTGGGGGGTGCTCTGGGTGATGTTGTGGGGGACGCTCTGGGTGACGCTCTGGGGGGTGCTCTGGGTGATGTGTGGGGGACGCTCTGGGTGACGCTCTGGGGGGTGCTCTGGGTGACATTTTGGGGGACGCTCTGGGTGACGCTCTGGGGGGTGCTCTGGGTGACGCTCTGGGGGGTGCTCTGGGGGACGCTCTGGGTGACGCTCTGGGGGGTGCTCTGGGTGACGTTTTGGGGGACACTCTGGGTGACGTTTCGAGTGATGCTCTGGGTGATGTTGTGGGGGGTGCTCTGGGTGACGCTCTGGGGGGTGCTCTGGGTGATGTTGTGGGGGACGCTCTGGGTGACGCTCTGGGGGGTGCTCTGGGTGACGTTTTGGGGGACGCTCTGGGTGACGTTTCGAGTGATGCTCTGGGTGATGTTGTGGGGGGTGCTCTGGGTGACGCTCTGGGGGGTGCTCTGGGTGATGTTGTGGGGGACGCTCTGGGTGACGTTTTGGGGGACGCTCTGGGTGACGCTCTGGGGGGTGCTCTGGGTGACGCTCTGGGGGTGCTCTGGGTGATGTTGTGGGGGACGCTCTGGGTGACGCTCTGGGGGTGCTCTGGGTGATGTTTTGGGGGACGCTCTGGGTGACGTTGTGGGGGGTGCTCTGGGTGATGTTGTGGGGGGTGCTCTGGGTGATGTTGTGGGGGACGCTCTGGGTGACGCTCTGGGGGGTGCTCTGGGTGATGTTGTGGGGGACGCTCTGGGGGGTGTTCTGGGTGACGTTTTGGGGGACGCTCTGGGTGACGCTCTGGGGGGTGCTCTGGGTGATGTTGTGGGGGGTGCTCTGGGTGATGTTGTGGGGGACGCTCTGGGTGACGCTCTGGGGGGTGCTCTGGGTGACGTTTTGGGGGACGCTCTGGGGGACGTTATAAAAACCATTACACAGGTTCCCCTCACAACATGTGATGTCATTAGCAGTATCATTTGATGCTGTGGAATAATCACAAAAAGATTTTGAGACACAGCCCTTCATAAATAGTGTTTCATTGAAATTCCCTGATGAAAAGAAAGAAAACAGAAGTTAGTCTAGGCTGCCAATTGATATGTGTGAGTTATATCAGATGTTTAAAATGAACAATGAAGAAACAAATTAAGCTCTTGAACATTGATTCTCACATGTTGTATAGCAGCGGTCTTCACTCCCTGAACAGTTCACAGTCTTTGAGCAGTTCTGTCCATCACAAGAATAACAAGTCTTTCCATTGGTAGAGTTAGTGCTGGGATCTACGGGAGGAAAAAAAGCGTTCTTTTAGTTTATTTTTAGACATCTAATGAAACAACACTACTTTAGCTGCTCCGTCCATTCAGTCCCTGGAAGAAAATCAAGCTGCACTTTGCATTTTATTTCCTTACTAAATATCATATGGAAGTAAAATATGTTTTATCCTTACAGATAGTTATTTTCAATGGTCAGTATGAAGTACAATACCTGGATCATCTTGGACGTTACAGAGGTCAGTGTCACAACAGGAATGAGACTCCTGTGCAATCCCGTAGTTCTTGGACCCATTTACACAGTTTTCAGCACAATATTTATCATTCAGTTTAGTTTCACCTAAAATATATGAGTAATACAGAAAATACCAGTTCAGCTGCTCATTATTTTGATGGAAATGTGTGCATATTTTTTTATATGTAAAAGTAGAAAGCAGCAATGAATCTATATGATAAATCTATATGATAATGTATGAACTCACCGAAAAGAAAAAAAAAAAATCTGATTTAATTTTTAATATAATAATACAAAAAATGGCAAAAATCTACATAGATTGAAATTGTAAATTCCAACAGAAAGTGAGAAGTTACATTTCCACTGTTTCATCAGCGTTAAATAAAACCAGCATCTCCATCGGTCAAATACAACAGTATTTTAATAAATCATAATAGACTTACCAACTTTTGATACTGTTGTTACACTCACACACTTGGACGATCCATTGGAACACGTTATTACCTCTTGATCCGCACAAGAACTTGTGTTATTCCTGCACCGATAGCATCTGAGAGAGTGTCCTTTAGTGATAAACAGAGAGAGAAAGAAACATCAATGCTCTGTGTTTGTACTCAATTACATTACAAGCGTGATCTGTCTCTGTACCTGCTGTGAAAAGACCGAACAGAAGAAAAACAGAGATGTGCAGGTCCATCTTTGATCAGCAGGTGATTGAAATAGTTCAGTTTCTGTGCTCATTTTATATCTTATCAGAAGGGGAGGGTCTTCATACAGAAGTAAACAGAGCATCAGCAATAATGACAAGACATAAAACAAATGATCATATTACTATTAGACTACTCTGCGATGTAAAGAAAGGTTTTATTTTTGGACATTGAACATACATTTCCCACCTCAGTGTAACAAATTAACACAATGGGACCCAGACATAGACTTTTATCCTCTGTAGAGGACATTATTTTTATAGATATATCTATATAAAGTCCATATGTCACAGTTTTAAGTCAGAGAATATACAGTACTTCATAGATACCATAAATCTGGAGGTTTGATCGTGACATGAAGTCCTTCTCCTTGGTCTTGAAATATGACAGACATTGACTGTATGACTCAATTCAGAAGTGTGATAGGAATATGATCATATTTGTAATTATCATGTTTATTTTTCCGAATGTTTGTCCTCGTCTCAGGACAACTTTAGTCAGGTTTCAGAGCAGAATATGACATGCGTTGGTCTCATACATGTCCACTGTAGAGGACACAAGGACACACGTCATGCTTATCAGCTGTTTTAGGTCAACATAATGAGTAAAATAAGAAAGGAAATTGTGTATCAACATTTCTATGAATTATGAGATTTGATATGAAAATGTTGTTTATATGAAGTTATTGCTCTCATTCTACTTGTTGCCCAAAGAATACATTAATATGACCATAAATATATACATTTATTGTAATTGGAAAAAACACGTTGGGCTATTTTTACAAGTATATTGTGTACGGTAAAATACAAATCTATTTTTAAAAACAAATCTCTTTTCATATCATAGCTGAGATTCTTGGTACAAAATTTGGTTCAGGTGGAGATTTTCTTCATGTGTCGCTGGAGCACAAACGCAGTCATAAGCATCACCTGTATATAGACAACAATACATTGTATGGGTCAAAACAATACATTTTGTTCTTTTATGCCAAAAATCATAACGATCATGTTCCATGAAGACATTTTGTACATTTCCTACCGTAAATATATCAAAACTTAATTTTTCATTAGTAATATGCATTGCTATGAACTTCATTTGAACAACTTTAAAGATGATTTTTTTCCATATTTAGATTTTTTTGCACCCTCAGATTCCAGATTTACTAATATTGTCCTAATAACAAACCATACAACAATGGAAAGATTGTTTATTCAGATTATGAATACATCTTAATTTTGATGATGTATAAATTGACCCGTGTGACTGGTTTTGTGGTTCAGGGTCACATATAGATATTCTCTAAATATCTTTTTTCAAACATTATTCTCATATTTATTTTACAGAGGTCAGGTTATAGAAAGAAAATTAAAAATAGCCTGGAACATAAAATTGACTGGTATGTTGAATATATATATAAAAAAATCAAAAACAAGCACATTGTTTTGATAATAGAGTCTTGTTTTGATTATAATATTAACTGAGTCATGGTTTTCTTCACATAGGACATATCATAACATATTAATAATAACAAAAAATGAATAACAAATTATTATGCTTGAAACAATGTAATGATGTAAAAATAAGGACATTTACACAACATTTTTCAATGTTTCTCGGGAGAATCTGCTTTTATTTTACAAGTTAATAAAGGCTAATATCAGAAAAATATAAACAATGAACAAGAACCCCTCCGCCCCCCGAAAGAGTTTTCTAAACAGGTGACAGTCTACTAGAAGACCGAAAGACACTGGTTTAGAATACATGAACTATACAGTATATCCATTTACACTCAACATGATGCTCACATTTCATAACCAGCAGCATCACATTAGTTTATTTTAGATTATGACATGTTTATTGACATGACACTATTACGAATCTACATCCCCTCCAGAAGCCCCTCCAGAATCCTAATCGTAAAGAATTTTTTTAAATATATTTTTCTTTATTTATTCCTTCCCTTGCTAGCTTGTACTTACGAGCACTTGCTCTGTCTGATTACCTCTTCAAGATTAATCGGTTTATGTATTCCCCAATTGTAAGTCGCTTTGGATAAAAGCATCTGCAAAAGGACTAAATGTAAATGTAAATACAATGAAAATAACAGTATATTGCAGTACTTTGTTTTTACAGCACACTTAAAACTACTGTATTTAGTTTTACAGCAATTTTAAAACTACTGGATAATTGTTGCCAGTATGTTACTGTTAATTTGACAATAAACATTTTATAGTGTAAAGTTCTAATTTGTAGAAGTAATGGCTATACAAATTAATTTATAACTGTGTCTATTGCCATTTTAAATAGTACTTATTTATGGATAGGCAGCTTACCAAATGAAGCACAACATGTATGAAAATTATAACTATAAGTCACTCATAACCAGTGTTTGGGAAAGGTAATTTTTTTTTTTTATATATATATATATATATATATATATATGTTTTTATTAAGCTTGTTAGAAACATAACAATATACACATAAAATTTACTTGAAATATTAACAGAGAAAAATAAACAAATAAATAAGTAAAGGTACAGATTATCACAAGCAATGACAAAACAATTTAAATAAAAAAATAAAATAAAAAAGGCCCTCCCGACAACATTTCAAAGACCAAGTAGATATGTTTCGATTAATGCCCAAGTCTGTTGAAAAATGTCCGATTTCAGCTGTAAGTCCGCTGTCATTTTCTCAAATATATATATCTGATTCAGTCTCTGTGTCCATTCTGTCAAAGTGAGTTGGTGCACCTTCATCCAGTTCACAGTGATTATCTTCCTAGCTGCCATTAATAATATATGTAGAGCAAATAGATGAGACTTACTAAACTGATCAGGAGGGAAACCATCAAGCAGAAAAAATACTGGGTGCATTGGTATATCATATCCTAAAACTTTGCTAATCTCCCTTTTAACCCCCTGCCGGAAAGGTACATTTTTTAAAGTAAATAGTAAATTGCAGTAACTGATGGTGTTTTAACTTTCTTAAAAATTTTGTTTTTTGGTTTGTTGGTTATTGTGTATTGCTGCACTTTTGAGTCCAAGACAAATTTCATGCAAAGGACAATAAGAGGTTCAAGATGGCGCCGAGGATGGCAGCCGTGTTGCGAGCTCCGGGAAAACTTTGCAGTTTTTCGTATGTTTTATTTGTTTTTTTGTTGTCTTACGTGTTAGATGTTGTTAGTGTAACTGTCTACGATAGAGACACGCTTTTGAACATTGGTTCCTCCGTCGCGCAACGCAAACCGGACTTTGAGTTTCTGAATGCCGGTGGTGTGTTCACAGACACGGCATCAGAGCCTTTTGTGTGGGTTGCGAAATCGAGGAGACGCCGCCGACGCCGAAAACGAGGAAAAAGAGCTGGCGTTCTCGTCAGACTGAGACGTCGTGCTTTCCGACCTCCTCTTCCAACCATTTTACTGGCCAACGTTCAGTCACTGGATAACAAACTCTGTGAACTGCGGGCGCGCATCTCATACCAACGAGAAACAAGGGACTGCTGTGTTATTTGCCTCACAGAAACCTGGATGTCTGCTATGGTTCCAGACTCAGCCATCGAGCTCACGGGCTTCTCCGTGCACCGCTCGGACAGAACGGAAGAGCTCACAGGGAAAAGCAGAGGCGGGGGTGTTTGCTTCTACATCAACAACTCTTGGTGTAATGAAAGGAACATACACTCTATTAAATCCTTCTGCTCCCCTGATCTGGAATTTCATACGCTTCTGTGTCGACCGTTCTGGCTACCGAGGGAATTTACAGCCATCATAATCACGGCTGTTTATATCCCCCCCCAAGCCAACACAGACCAGGCACTCAAGGAACTGTACAGGAATATAAGTGAGCAGGAAACCGCGCACCCAGATGCAGCTTTTGTTGTCACAGGGGACTTTAATAAAGCCAACTTCAGAACAATAGCTCCAAAATACTTTCAACACGTCACCATCAACACGCGTGGAGATCGTACACTCGACCATTGTTACTCCCCCTTCCGGGACGCATACAAGTCCCTCCCCCGCCAACCTTTCGGCAAATCAGATCACTCTTCCGTTCTGCTCCTGCCTGCTTATAGGCAGAAACTGAAACGTGAAGCACCCGCTCTCAGGACAGTTCATTGTTGGTCGGACCAATCGGACGCTATACTACAGGACTGTTTTGATCACGTGGACTGGGACATGTTCCGGGCAGCGTCTGGAGACGACATAGAGGCGTATTCAGATACGGTCACGTGTTTCATCAGGAAGTGTATAGACGATGTAGTTCCGACCAAAACAATCCGTATCTACCCCAACCAAAAACCGTGGATTAACAGCGATGTTCGATCAGCCTTGTCAGCGCAGACATCTGCCTTTAAATCCGGAAACACTGATGATCGGAAACAAGCCAGTTACGATCTCAGGAGATCCATCCAAGTAGCCAAACGAACATATAAAAACAAAGTTGAAGAACACTTCAACAACAATAACCCAAGAAGCATGTGGCAGGGCATCAACAACATCACAGGCTTTAAAGGGAATAAACCAGCTACTGTGAACATTGCCTCCTCTCTACCGGACGAGCTCAACACCTTTTATGCTCGGTTCGAGGCTGATAACACCGCCCACACAGAGAGCGCTGCCGCGGCTGCAGCAGAAGAGGTCAGTCCACTCTCCCTTTCTGTCGCGGATGTAACCCGATCCTTCAGACGGGTGAACATCCGTAAAGCCGTAGGCCCGGATGGTATACCAGGCCGTGTGCTCAAAGCATGCGCTTTCCAGCTAGCCGGGGTTTTTACAGATATTTTCAATCTGTCCCTCTCTCTGTCTGTGGTTCCCTCATGCTTCAAAAAATCCATCATTGTGCCCATACCAAAGAAAAATAAAATCACATGCTTGAATGACTGGAGGCCCGTTGCTCTGACCCCCATCTTCAGCAAGTGTTTTGAGAAGCTGGTCAGAGACTACATCTGCTCTGTGCTGCCTGCTTCACTGGACCCACTACAATTTGCATACCGCAGTAACCGTTCCACAGACGATGCTATTGCCTTCACCCTGCACACTGCTCTCTCCCACCTGGAAAATAAAAACACCTATGTGAGGATGCTGTTCGTGGATTATAGTTCAGCATTTAACACTATAGTGCCTGCCACACTGGTTGCGAAGCTCCAGACTCTAGGACTGAACAGATCTCTGTGCAGCTGGATCCTGGACTTCCTGACAGGCAGAAGTCAGGTGGTCAGAATGGGCAACAACACATCATCCCCCCTGATCCTCAACACTGGTGCACCGCAGGGCTGCGTCCTCAGCCCACTCCTGTACTCCCTGTACACACACGACTGTACAGCTACACACAGCTCCAATGTCATCGTCAAATTTGCTGATGACACAACGGTGATAGGCCTGATCACCGACAACGATGAGACGGCCTACAGAGAGGAGGTGAGTACCCTGACTAAATGGTGTCAGGAGAACCACCTCTCACTCAACATCGACAAGACCAAGGAGCTGGTGGTGGATTGCAGGAGACAGAGCAGAGAACACACACCCATCACCATCGACAAGACACCTGTGGAGCGGGTGACCAGCTTTAAGTTCCTCGGCGTTCACATCACCGAGGATCTCACATGGTCTGCTCACACAGATGCAGTGCTGAAGAAGGCACATCAGCGTCTCTTCTTCCTGAGACGGCTGAGGAAGTTTGGATCGAGCCCCAGAATCCTCAGGTCCTTCTACACCTGCACTGTGGAGAGCATCCTGACCGGCTGTATCACCGCCTGGTTTGGAAACAGCACCGCTGGCAACCACAGGGCTCTGCAAAGGGTCGTGCGAACTGCCCGCCACATTGTTGGAGGTGAGCTTCCCTCCCTCCAGGATATATACACCAGGCGGTGTACAAGGAAAGCCCGGAGGATTATCAAAGACTCCAGCCACCCGTCCCACAGACTGCTCTCTCTGCTGCCCTCAGGGCGACGTTTCCGCAGCATCCGATCCCGCACTAGCCGACTGAGGGACAGCTTTTTCCCTCAGGCTATCAGGCTAATGAACAGTCACAAATAACTCACCTACATCACACTCCCACTCACACAACATGCCATGCACTGCACTTTAACACAGTTCAACTGGACTACATGCACACACTGCACTAACACAACCTATCTGCTATCACTGGACACCATACAATGCACATCCACGACACTGCATATGAATAATCTGTTGCACCTTTGCACATCTATCTGCTGCTCAACCAATCTGCTGTTAATTTATAATCTGTTGCACCTCACATTATTACTATGTATAGACTACATAATGTATAGATACTGTACATAATGTAGATGTGCCCATACAGTGTATAATGTGTCGTTGATAATTGAGTATGTCTTTGTAGTACACTAAGTACTGAGTATATGTATGTGTATTTTGCACATTGTCTTCTGTACAGTCTGTAAATATGTACTGTCCATATGTAAATTGTTTGTTGTTTTTTTGCACTGTCTGTCCATATGTAAATTGTCTGTTGTTTTTCTGCACTGTCTGGAGCACGCTCATAAGAATTTCACTCACCAAGGCACTTGTGCTGTGGTGATGTGACAATAAAAGTGATTTGATTTGATTTGATTTGATAACGCTAACTCTAACATGAATGTACAATGAAAAATACGTCAGAAGCATTTATTAATCTTATTATTGATATTAATGTTAATTTTAGGATTTACTCATATTTTGTTATAATCAAAAGTTGTATCTGTTATTGTTATTTAACTGACTTGAGCTAACGTGAACTAATCATTTGTATTTATATTAGCTAACATTAATAAATATTAATAAATGCTGCAGCAAATAAATTCCTCATTAACTATGAGACCTAAAGTCTTACAGTCTCTTTACATTTGTGTCTGTATATTTATGTTTACATGCAAAACAATATTCAGAAGTTAATTGAAATAACCCTTTTAACCGGTTCACATGCAAACCACTAACCCAGCGACACAAAAAGACCATGTTTACAAGACTTCATTAGAAAATCAGGTTATTTTCCATTAGTGATGTTTAAACACTTTATTATGTGATTTATGATGTTGAAACTTTACATATGTCTCATAGTCTGAATGTTTACCTGCGTGAGATGAGAACACATTTCTTTCATTTCTTCCGTCGATGAAGAATCAGTACATATGAGATATTTCTTCTCCTACATCGAAACATTTGCTCAGGTTTAATGCACTTAAATATGCAAGAATGTGTTCCTGTTATCACACACGTGTACAGTACTTCAATAACCGAAAGAATGCCGTTTGAGGTGTTTACATACATACAGACGATGTTTGGTCTGTAAAGGAGAAGACTGTCTGTTGTGTAAGTAAGAAAATAAACATTTATTTTGTAAGTCATCTCAGGACAGTTCTCACTAAATGCTTAATGTCTTAATATAAGCAGTTGTGGGTTATAGTCATAATGTCTCTAAGCAATTCAAACCTTTGATTGGCTAACCTTACAAGTTGAAAAACCAAAAGTATATTTGCATTATTTATGGATAGGCAGCTTACCAAATGAAGCACAACGTGTATGAAAATGATTTCCAGAAGTCACTCATAACCAGTGTTGGCGAAAGGTACTTTTAAAAGTAATGCATTACAATATTGCGTTACTCCCTAAAAAAGTAACTAATTGCGATACTTAGTTACTTTTTATGGAAAGTAATGCGTTGTGTTACTTTTTCGTTACTTTTTAAATATGAGCAGGGCTTGATTGTTTGTTTTTAATACAATACGTTATATTTATAGCAAATGTAAAAGCCTTAAATTAAAAATATAAAAGATTGGATGACCAGTAATTTTCTCCTATTAAATTCAGATAAGACCGAGATATTACTTGTTGGACCTAAAAACAGTACACAGAATCATTTGGATTACAATCTGCAACTAGACGGATGTACTGTTACTTCCTCTACAGTTAAAAATCTGGGTGTTATATTAGACAGCAACCTATCTTTTGAAAATCATATTTCCAATGTTACAAAAACAGCATTCTTCCATCTTAGAAACATTTCCAAGCTACGGAACATGTTAAGTGTTTCTGATGCAGAAAAGTTAGTTCATGCATTCATGACCTCTAGACTGGACTATTGTAATGCACTGCTAGGTGGTTGTCCTGCATCCTCAATAAACAAGCTACAGATAGTACAAAATGCTGCGGCTAGAGTCCTTACCAGGTCAAGAAAATATGACCATATTACTCCAATTTTACAGTCTCTGCACTGGCTACCTATTAAGTTTCGTATCAGTTACAAAATATTATTACTTGCCTATAAGGCCCTAAATGATTTAGCTCCTGCGTACCTAACTAATCTTCTATCACGCTACAATCCAACCCGCTCCCTAAGGACCAAAACTCTGGACTCTTGGTAGTACCTAGAATAGCAAAGTCCACTAAAGGAGGTAGAACTTTTTCATATCTGGCTCCTAAACTATGGAATAGCCTTCCTGATAACGTTCGGGGTTCAGACACACTCTCTCTGTTTAAATCTAGATTAAAGACGCATCTCTTTAGCCAAGCATTCATATAATGCATCTCACAATCTTGTACTGCCAGTCCATCTGAACACATGCACATTATTATGCTTTAGCTTGGGTTATACTGATAATTTCATCCAGGGTTATTCCTGGATGGAGCCGCTGCTACGCTAATTGTTTTACTGTTTCTATGTTACTGCCACGGGATTAACATCCCGTGGTAGTTAGGAATTACACAAGCCTCAGTCAGGATCCTACCCTTAAACGATAGAGATGACCGAACACCTGAGAAGAGACGATGACAACCCCTCCGAGGACCTCCGAGATGAGCCCCAGAGACAGATCTCCAGTGAGGACCTCGTCACCTAGACATCCATCGGGGAAAGACCCCCGGAACCAGTGGACCACTTACACTCTGACTTTGCTGCAGTTGGAACAAACTACTGATTTGTCTGGCCGGAGGGGAACTGGCCCCCCGACTGAGCCTGGTTTCTCCCAAGGTTTTTTCTCCATTCTGTCACCGATGGAGTTTTCGTTCCTTGCCGCTGTCGCCTCTGGCTTGCTCAGTTGGGGACACTTCATTTCCAGCACAATCATCGACTTGATTGCACAGATATTTAAACTGAACTAAGCTGGACAATGCCATTACTAAATTCAATAATGAAATGCATTCAGCAGATAATTGAGTGTTAAATCCTGTCATTTTACATTATTGACAAATTTTCCTATTTTGATATTGTGCAGTGCTTTGTTACAATTTGTATTGTTAAAGGCGCTATATAAATAAAGGTGACTTGACTTGACTTGACTTTCACACCAAAACGTGTAATGAATAAACCTCAGACTGAAGGACGAGTAAATCACGTCTGTACAGAAGAACACAGGAGAAGATTCAAAACACTTCAGCAATTAAACACAATGTTAGTTCATCTACAGTAATTTTTGTTTATTAGTATGATTGAACTGGATCATCAAAGGTCAGCAGCAAACACATCGGTTAATAAAACAGGATTAGATACATTTGTGTTATTTAACATATTTAATTATTGCAGGTTTGCGTCATATTCTGGGTTTGCATTTCACTAATGCACTGTTTTAATTAATTTTTAAGAATACTGAATCATTTTTTGCGAGAGGGATGAATTAGTCAATAAATGGGGGAAACGTATATGGCGTTACTTTTTTGAAAAAATTACTCCGATATTTTATTGTAAATCAAAAAGTTATGCGTTACTTTACTATTTATTTGAAAAAGTAATATTATTATGTAACTCGCTTTACTTGTAATGCGTTACCCCCAACACTATATATATTCCTTAACTCTAGACACAAAACCACACACACATACAAATCTAGCAAAAGAAAACAATACATTCAAAACACTTTTATCCCTTTCCAAAATGATTTCTTTTCATGCACATGCATCATATGAAAATATACCAACCAAGAACAGACAATAATAATCTGTTGTCTCTATTTATCCTACTGCTAAAGTCTTGCTTCGTTCTTCTTATTTTGTTATTGACCCTTTACATAATTAAATAAGCAATCAATAATAACAGGAAGCTCTGGGTGACTCTCTTAGCACTGTTAGCACTGTGGGGGGTGCTCTGGGGGACGCTCTGGGTGACGTTTTGAGTGATATTCTGGGTGACGCTTTGGGGGGTGCTCTGGGGGACGCTCTGGGTGACGTTTTGAGTGATATTCTGGGTGACGCTTTGGGGGGTGCTCTGGGGGACGCTCTGGGTGACGTTTTGAGTGATATTCTGGGTGACGCTTTGGGGGGTGCTCTGGGGGACGCTCTGGGTGACGTTTTGAGTGATATTCTGGGTGACGCTTTGGGGGGTGCTCTGGGGGATGTTATAAAAACCATTACACAGGTTCCCCTCACAACATGTGATGTTATTAGCAGTACTATTTGATGCTGTGGAATAATCACAAATAGATTTTGAGACACAGCCCTTTGTAAACAGTGTTTCATTGAAATTCCCTGATGAAAAGAAAGAAAACCAAAGTTAGTCTAGGTTGTTAATTGATATGTGTGAGTTATATCAGATGTTTAAAATGAACAATGAAGAAACGATATAAGCTCTTGAACATTGATTCTCACGTGTTGTATAGCAGCGGTCTTCACTCCCTAAACAGTTCACAGTGTTTGAGCATTTCTGTCCATCACAATAATAACAAGTCTTTCCATTGGTAGTGATAGTGCTGGGATCTACGGGAGGAAAACAAGCGTTCTTTTAGTTTATTTATTATATGAAATATGACATTTAATGAAACAACACTACTTTAGCTGCTCCATCCATTCAGTCGCTGCACTCTGCATTTTATTTCCTTACCAAATATCATATGGATGTCAAATATGTTTTATCCTTACAGATAGTAATTTTCAATGGTCAGTATAAAGTACAATACCTGGAGCATCTTGGACGTTACAGAGGTCAGTGTCACAGCAGAAATGAGACTCTTGTACAATCCCGTAGTTCTTGGACCCATTTACACAGTTTTCAGCACAATATTTACCTTTCAGTTTAGTTTCACCTAAAAATATATGAGTAATACAGAAAAGACCAGTTCAGCTGCTCATTATTTTGATGGAAATATGTGCATATTTTTTAATATGTAAAAGTAGAAAGCAGCAGTGAAGGTTAAAGACAAATCTTTATGATAATGTATGAACTCACCGAAAAGAAAAAAAAATCTGATTTAATTTTTAATATAATAGTACAAAAAAATGGCAAAAATCTACATAGATTGAAATTGTAAATTCCGACAGAAAGTGAGAAGTTACATTTCCACTGTTTCATCAGCGTTAAATAAAACCAGCATCTCCATCGGACAAATACAACAGTATTTTAATAAATCATAACAGACTTACCAACTTTTGATACGTTTGTTACACTCGCGCACTTGGTAAATCCACTGGGACACGTTATTACCTCTTGATCCGCACAAGAACCCATATCATTCTTGCACCGATAGCAGCTGAGAGAGTGTCCTTTAGTGATAAACAGAGAGAGAGAGAGACATGAATGCTCTGTGTTTGTACTCAATTACATTACAAGCGTGATCTGTCTCTGTACCTGCAGTGAAAAGACCGAACAGAAGAAAAACAGAGATGTGCAGGTCCATCTTTGATCAGCAGGTGATTGAAATAGTTCAGTTTCTGTGCTCATTTTATATCTTATCTGAAGGGGAGGGTAGTAAACAGAGCATCAGCAATAATGACAAGACATAAAACAAATGATCATATTACTATTAGACTACCCTGCGATGTGAAGAAAGAAGTGTGATAGGAATATGATCATATTTGTAATTATCATGTTTATTTTTCCGAATGTTTTTCCTCGTCTCAGGACAACTTTAGTGAGGTTTCAGAGCAGAATATGACATGCATTGGTCTCATACATGTCCACTGTAGAGGACACAAGGACACACGTCATGCTTATCAGCTGTTTTAAGTCAAAATAATGAGTGATAGGAAAGGAAATTATGTGTCAACATTTCTATGAATTATGAGATTTGATATGAAAATGTTGTTTATATGAAGTTATTGCTCTCATTCTACTTGTTGCCCAAAGAATACATAAATATGACCATAAATATATACATTTATTGTAATTGGAAAAAACACGTTGGGCTATTTTTACAAGTATATTGTGTACGGTAAAATACAAATCTATATTTAAAAACAAATCTCCTAATAACAAACCATACAACAATGGAAATATTATTTATTCAGATTATGAATACATCTTAATTTTGATGATGTATAAATTGACCCGTATGACTGGTTTTGTGGTTCAGTGTCACATATAGATATTCTCTAAACTTTTTCAAACATTAATCTCATATGTATTTTACAGAGGTCAGGTTATAGAAAGAAAATAAAAAAATTGTCTGGTACATAAAATTGACTGGTATGTTGAATATACAAAAAAACATTGTTTTGGTAATAGAGTCTTGTTTTTATTATAATAATAACTGAGTCATGGTGTCCTTTACACAGTGTTGGGGAGTAACTAGTTACATGTAACGGAATTACGTAATCTAATTACAAAATAAAAGTAATTGTAATTAGTTACAGTTACTGAGAAAAATGTGTAATTAAATTACAGTTACTTATGAAAATGTTAATGATTACAATAAGTGTTGCATCTGATTTTCACTCCCACATACAGATTTAATTGAGTTATTTCTAAAATATGAAACACCAATGTTTCAGAAGTTTATAACACGCTTATTTGATAACTTTGATATTTCCTATAGTGTTTATGTAAATGCTTTATTTTTTTAAGATTAGCTGTTTTTTCTAAGTCATTGTTAGATTCAGTGTTTCCTTGCCAAAAACAGCTCTGTTCACAGCGACTCGTTTTGGTGCATATCTCTTTAAATGCTAATGAGCTCTGCTGACCCCGCCCCTATCTTCTGTGGAAGAGCAAACGCGATTAACAAATAATCATAAAATATGAAAAGTGAGACTTACTTCTTCTGGAGGTGCAGCTGGATCATGAACAATGGGAACTGATCCATCCCTTAGTTTGAACTTTTTAACAAAACTTGTCTTGAATTGTCCCTCATTCAGAAAACATGATTTGCGCAGCCAGACATAAATGAATTTAGTGAAAGTGACGTGACGTGTGGCCATACTCTGAATTTGTGCTCTGTATTTAACCCAAGTGCACACACACAGCAGTGAACACACACACACACACACACACACGCACAGCAGTGAACACACACACACACACACACACACACACACACACACACACAGCAGTGAACACACACACATAGTAGTAAACACACAAACACACACACACACACACACACAGCAGTGAACACACACACACACACACACACACACACACAGCAGTGAATACACACACACACACACACACACACACACACAAAAGAACACACACACACACACACACACACACACACAGCAGTGAACACACACACACACACACACACAGCAGTGAACACACACACACACACAGTAGTGAACACACACACACGCACACAGCAGTGAACACACACACACACACACACACACACACACACAGTAGTGAACACACACACAGCAGTGAACACACACACACACACACACACACACACACACACACACGCATTGAACACACACACACAGTAGTGAACACACACACACACACACACACACACACAGCAGTGAACACACACACACACACAGCAGTGAACACACACACACACACACACACACACACACACAGCAGTGAACACACACACACACACACACACAGCAGTGAACACACACACACACACACACAGAGCAGTGAACACACACACACACACACACACACACACACACAGCAGTGAACACACACACACACACACACAGCAGTGAACACACACACACACACACACAGTAGTGAACACACACACACACACACACACACACACACAGCAGTGAACACACACACACACACACACACACACAGCAGTGAACACACACACACACACACAGCAGTGAACATACACACACACACACACACAGCAGTGAACACACACACACAGCAGTGAACACACACACACACAGCAGTGAACACACACACACACACAGCAGTGAACACACACACACACACACAGTAGTGAACACACACACACACAGCAGTGAACACACACACACACACACACCCGGAGCAGTGGGCAGCTTGCTGCGGTGCCCGAGGAACAGTTGTGGGTTCGGTGCCTTGCTCAAGGGTCTCTCAGTCATGGTACTGATGGTGGAAGAGAGCGCTGGTTATTCACTCCAAAATCAAAATGTCTTGATAATTGAGACTGTTTAGGTTTTTGGGGATAAAAAAAAAGGAGTGAATTTCTATCATTGTCGGGTGGTTGTGTCCACAAACTGCTAAAACATGTTTATATGCAAATGAAGATATGTTGCATCCAATCTCTCTTTTAACATTAAAATATTCTAATGTTAATCCAAGTGATGAAGGATGTTGAAAGTCTGACAGTGATCAGTGTTGAGCACTACTGTAAGGTGAACCCTGCCTGCTTTACATGTTTGGAAATAATTAACAGTAGAAAACATTAGACATTTAGAACAGTATCCAAATGTAATCAGTTACATTACTTTAATAAAGTCATTGAAAAGTTACACTACTTATTACATTTTAAGTAGGCTAACTTGTAATCTGCAACCTGCCTTTACATAGGCCACATCATAACATATTAATAATAACAATAAAAGGACAAATATTATTACGCTTGAAATAATGTAATGATGTAAAAATACAGACATTTACTAAACTTTTTTCTAAGGTTCTTAGGAGAATATTATTTTATTTTACAAATGAATATGTGCTAATATAAGAAAAATATAAACGATGGACAAGGACCCCCCCCCCTCTCTATACTAGACGTCAGAAAGACATTGGTTTAGAATACATGAACTATACAGTATATCTCTTTACACACAACATGATGCTCACATTTCATAACCAGCATCACATTAGTTAATTTTAGATTAGGATATGTTTACAGTATACACATTTGATTTCAGTTTACATATGAATGCTTCAGATATGATTCACGCTGGACAAGATGATAAGGTTCTTGGAAAAAAAACAAGTCAAGGCCAGTTTACATTAGCTTTTCACTTAAATATATTGTGTTGAGATAGTTAACACCTTAAAACCTTAGAGACTGGAAGCTGTTAACAGAGGATCAGGTGTTCACATGCGTTTGTGTGTCTTTATTATGAGCTCATGCATATTAAGGTCAGGGTATAACGAGTACAGAAAAAAATATGAAGTGATATTAAATATTAATTCATTAAACAAGGTCAGAAGCACATTTATTGTATCTAACATTTATGTATTCTGTAACACCTTTTAGTAAAGTTTCATTTTTAACCTTATAACAAAATATTCAAACAAAATAAAAATTAGTGTAAAGCATTTGTTTCAACATTTACATTAATGCAAAGTTGTATCTGTAAACATTATTGAATGGACCTGAGCTTACATGAACTAACGATGAATAGTTGTATTTTTATTAACCACACTGAAAGATGAATAAATACTGTAATAAATGTAATGCTCATTTAGTGAAATATGAATGAATGAATGAATGATGCATTTATATAGCGCTTTATTGTGTATTGTTGTACGTTGTATACCCAAAGTGCTTTACAATCATGATTGTAATGCTTAGATGATGTGAACTAATGGGACCGCTATTGTAAAGTTTTTTATTTCTTCTCTCTCTCTGTTTCTCTCTCTCTTTCTCTCTCTCTCTCTCTTTCTCGTGTCTGATTATCAGCATCTTTTTTAAATCATTCAGATCCTCAGTTGATGATGATGATCTCAGGCAAAATTAGGCTGTTTTTGTCCCTTTTTTCTTGCTAAAATAAAAATGCATTTAATAAGACACTAAAGACTGCTGCTCAAGAGAAACATGCCTACATTAGAGAGCCAGAAAATGTCAAGTAAGAGCCACGATAAGCGACGGTTATTTTAGTTTCGGTTTTATGGATTAATGATACAGAAAGTGTGATCTGTGGTCAAGTTGATCTCATATCAGTCTCTAGTCCTCATATATTGTCCAGCGCTTACAAGACAAGCCTGTTGTGTTCTTCTAAGAAGCACTGGAAGGAAAACACTTCTCCTGTTCAGTTTACAGTACAGATCAAACAGAGAAAATGTGTTCCCCTGCTGCCAAAGACATGCTACACTGACATCCCAGCATCTTCTGCTGTATGTGCGGCCATTATTAGAGCACACGGTTCATGAAGTATTTACCGTCCCCTAGCCACGCGTTCATCAGCGGAAGATGTTTTTCATTCGATGGATAATTGTTTCAGAGTAAATGAAGTTGGCTGGGTGTATCAGTGTCAAATCAATGATGGGAGGAACAAAAGAACAGTAATAACTCTGAGTGATCGTGCCAAAGCTTTCATAATTGAACATAATTAAGCCTGAGTGCACTCGTCTGAGAGAACGGAGCTGTTTAATGAGTGTACAAGAGATTGTCTTCAGCTGCTTCTTCAAAGATGTGATGTTTCTGCAGTTCTTTATACGCTCTTTGGCTGAATATTGATGCTGAAATATGATTCAGATGTGAAGATGAGTCTCTTTATGTGTCATTATGATCCTCATTCAGCTGCAGATCTCTGATTTTCTCTTATGGAAACTGAAACTAAACACCTTTGAGACTGAAAATCCAGTTCTGCTATCTAGTGGACAAAGATGATAACCACTGTTAATATGTGAATTGTTAAATATATATATATTTTTTATTAATTAGTATTTTATTAATAATGTATTTATAATGCATTCTACTCTATTTAATATACATAGAACTCATTCAGTTATCAACTCACAAATAATAATAATAATAATAATAATGCTGATTTAGCATTTTGTGTGAATTGTAAACGTCAGAATTTCTAGCTATAATGGATGTTGTGTTTAAACGGTTGGAGTCCAATTAAAGGGCAGTCGTGGCCTAATGGTTCGAGAGTTAAAGTCTCGGGTTCGAGTCTCAGGTCTGGGAGCATACGTGCGAGCCTACCTCTGTATAATATTTCAGAAATCATAGGGATTTTTAATTCTTTATAAGATGAAGAGATTTTAGAAGCGAATTTAATTCAATTTTTAAAGGGTATAGGATGGAAAACTATTTGCACATTTTTTTGTGAATGAAAAATGTACCAAATAAAATTAATAAATTAGTAATATGTTCCAGGGGGTTATTTCCAGTGTTATTAATATAATAAAAAATCATGTCTTTTTAACTAAAAGAATGTGCAACATTGGCAGAATCAAATATATGAGAACCTGTGTCGGACCAGAAGTGCTTGGAGTGAGGCACAGATGCACTAATGTCTCCGCTGCTTGTTTCCTAAAGGAACATGATCGGTTAAGGCAAGGCAAGGCAAGGCAAGGCAAGGCAAGGCAAGTTTATTTGTATAGCACATTTCATACACAGTGGTAATTCAAAGTGCTTTACATAAAAGAAAGTGAAATGATCATTCACAGCAATAAAAACAAGGAGTTAAAAATAATAAAATAAGGAAATTTAAAATGATATAGAAATTGATTTAAAATGAAATTTAAAACAGTTAAATAGAAAATGATTATACATAAAATAATGCAGTCAGTTCGGACGTAGCACAGCGCTCATTCAACAAATGCACAGCTAAATAGATGAGTCTTGAGTCTGGATTTAAATGTGGCTAATGTTTTAGCACATCTGATCTCTTCTGGAAGCTGGTTCCAGCTGCGGGCGGCATAATAGCTAAAAGCGGACTCCCCTTGTTTTGTGTGAACCCTTGGTATTTCTAACTGACTCGATCCTAATGATCTGAGTGGTCTGTTAGGTTTATATTCAGTGAGCATATCTGACATATATTTAGGTCCTATACCATTGAGTGACTTATAAACGAGTAAAAGTACTTTAAAATCAATCCTAAATGTAACTGGAAGCCAGTGTAAGGACCTGAGGACTGGTGTGATATGCTCAGATGTTCTGGTTCTAGTCAGAATCCTGGCAGCAGCATTCTGGATGAGCTGCAGCTGTCTAATGCTCTTCTTTGGAAGGAGACCATTACAATAATCCACCCTGCTGGTGATAAAGGCATGAACAAGTTTCTCCAAGTCTTGACTGGAAACAAAACATCTAATTCTTGCAATGTTTTTGAGATGATAGTATGCTGATTTAGTTACTGCTTTGACATGACTACTAAAGCTAAGGTCTGTCTCCAGAATCACCCCAAGATTTCTGACTTGATTTTTAGTTGTTTGACCCCTAGAGTCAAGGTATGCATTCACCTTGAGAACTTCATCTTTGTTTCCAAATGCAATGACTTCAGTTTTCTCCTTGTTTAACTGAAGAAAGTTTTGGCACATCCAACTGTTAATTTCATCAATGCATTGGCAGAGAGAGTCAATGGGGCTGTAGCCATTTGGAGATAAGGCTAGGTAGATCTGGGTATCATCAGCATAGCTGTGATAGGCAATTTGGTTCTTCCTCATTATCTGACTTAGTGGGAGCATATACAGGCTAAACAACAGCGGTGCAAGAATAGAGCCTTGTGGGACTCCGCATGTCATGGACGTCCACTTAGACTTATGCTCTCCTATACTCACATAATAACCTCTCCCTTCTAAGTATGACCTGAACCATTTGAGTGCCATCCCAGAAAGCCCGACCCAGTTTTCCAGTCTCTCTAGAAGTATGTTATGATCGACAGTGTCAAACGCAGCACTAAGATCTAGTAGTACCAGCACTGATATTTTGCCAGAATGTTAATGTCCAAACATTTAGAAACATTAGAACTGACAGGTCTGACACAACTTTTCCAGTCTATATCATCAACCAAGTTCCTCCAGTAGAACTTTCCTCGTCAAGAAATGTTCCTTTTAAATTGGAAAATGTGGCGCACATCGGGGGCGTGTCTAGAGTCTAAACAATGTGGTGTCGTCTGACAATTATTAAATCTCATTTTCCCTCCCAAAACATAAATTCCTTTTAATTCTTGATTTTGAACAATATTTAGTGATAATAGCTCTGTGACTAATAAAAACAAAAAAATAGAAATTGGACAGCCCTGCCTAACACCACACAGTATATTAGAAAGTATTAAAATTAATAACAACTGAACTATTAATTGATTTATAAAACATAGCAATGGTGTGAACAAACGAGTCCCCAAAACCAAACACTTTAAGAGATTTGAAGCTCAATCGAGTCAAAGACAAAACCGAGGAAAATAATAATCAAGCAAATCCAAAACTAATCTTATTCAAAATATGATGGCCCAGATTGAGTTTCAGAAATGATAGAGTCCAGATTTGTTTTTAATCTATTGGCAGTATTTAATAATCCACAGTTAAGAGCGTATGGGCGCGTTTATCATTTGAATTAGTTTTAGGGATGAGAGAAGTTATCCATCACTGTCATATCACCTTGATGTATTCTTTATACATATTTATTAAAGGGCTTTTAATATTATCCCCAAAGTGATGTCAATGCCCGAAGATTTTCATTTTTACATTTGACCTCAGACTCACAGTATGATTTAAATCCTCCTCGATAGACATACAACACTGTATTATATCAAAAAAGCATTCACAACTATAGTATCACATGTAGAAGAGTGCTATACAATGTTGTGTTGAATTTAGATATCTGAACTGGATCTTGACTAACTGCTCCATCAATATTAAGAGCTGAAAGAGACTTGTTTCTTTCCATTTCTTCTTTTCAAGCGTAAAGAAATAGCTATAGAGCTCCTTTCACCTTCTTCTAGCCATTGGCTCTGGATCGTATGAACGATGGCTTACTCTAAATAAAGTGCATTCATTTGGAAACTGAAATGTATTTAAATACAAATTATGTTTGATTTTTTCCCAAAGGCTTTAAAATACAAAACTGCATTTGCATTTCTAATCAGTATTTTAAATACATGTATCTGAAATGTCCCATGCCTGGTCGTATTGTGAGAAGAACAGCATTATCTTTGAGATGTTAATGAGACGCTAATGATCCTGGCTTGTTTAATGAGTGTTGATAGTCTGAGGCTCATCAATATTAACAGAGCTTATGAAAAGACTCTTTATTTCAACTCAATAGTTGCTGTTTTCACCTCATTTATTATGCTGATGTCTTCAGATGGACACTTAAAGCGCATTTCATTGAAGGATCTGTTATTTCTCTCTCAATTCTACTCTATTCTATTCTATTCTTTAAATCTGTGCATTTCGGTGTTTAGTCTTTCAGCTGTTTTCTTACAGTCCTTTACTACTTTTCTAGACATCTGTCTATATTTAAATAAAGATACAGAATACAAAGCCTTTTAAGGTAGCAAAATATAATAAAGGATGCAGATATTTAGGCCAAAGTGGGGGAAGATAAAAATCGTCGTCATTATTTTATCTTTGTTATTAAAAAATGAGAACAAAGACACATTACACATACACATAATATACAAATAAAATAAACCGTGTTTTATCCGCGAATTATTTGAGTCAGATCGGGACCGCGAATCGCGAATCATTTGAGTCAGATCGGGACCGGGAATCATTTGAGTCAGATCGGGACCGGGAATCATTTGTGTCGGATCGGGACCGCGAATCGCGAATCATTTGAGTCTGATCGGGACCACGAATCGCGAATCATTTGAGTCAGATCGGGACCGGGAATCATTTGAGTCAGATCGGGACCGGGAATCATTTGTGTCAGATCGGGACCGCGAATCGCGAATCATTTGAATCAGATCGGGACCACGGATCGCGAATCATTTGAGTCAGATCGGGACCGGGAATCATTTGAGTCAGATTGGGACCGCGAATCGCGAATAATTTGAGTCAGATCGGGACCGGGAATCATTTGAGTCAGATCGGGACCGCGAATCGCGAATCATTTGAGTCAGATCGGGACCGCGAATCGCGAATCATTTGAGTCAGATCGGGACCGGGAATCATTTGAGTCAGATCGGGAACGGGAATCATTTGAGTCAGATCGGGACAGCGAATCGCGAATCATTTGAGTCAGATCGGGACCGCGAATCGCGAATCATTTGAGTCAGATCGGGACCGGGAATCATTTGAGTCAGATCGGGAACGGGAATCATTTGAGTCAGATCGGGACCGGGAATCATTTGAGTCAGATCGGGAACGGGAATCATTTGAGTCAGATCGGGACCGGGAATCATTTGAGTCAGATCGGGAACGGGAATCATTTGAGTCAGATCGGGACCGCGAATCGCGAATCATTTGAGTCAGATCGGGACCGCGAATCGCGAATCATTTGAGTCAGATCGGGACCGCGAATCGCGAATCATTTGAGTCAGATCGGGACCGCGAATCGCGAATCATTTGAGTCAGATCGGGACCGCGAATCGTTTGAGTCAGTTCGGATTCAATCGGATTCGGATTGCAATTCAATCAATTCAGTCAGTGAAGCTCCGCCCACAACACGCAGCACTTCAACAAAGCTCCGCCCACAGCAAACACATCATCAGCGAAGCTCCGCCCACAACACGCAGCACATCAACAAAGCTCCGCCCACAACAAACACATCATCGGCGAAGCTCCGCCCACAGTAATTCACCAATATATGCTGAGTGTTCCCATCAGTTACAAGTGCAGAGAGAGTCAAAGCATCAGGAAGAAGAGTGATCTGCAAAGACTGAGTTTATTAAAGAGAAGAGTGATCCAGAACCCTGCAGGATGATGAAACAAACTGAAGAACAGAGAGGTTGGTGTTTATTCTTCATTCATTCATGATGCTGAAGGACATTAATGTTATAAAGCTTCATCAGATTTAGATACGGTCAATACGCTTTCGTTTCGATTGCCAACATCAAATCAATCTAAATGTTATTTCAGCTCTTTTATTTTATATTTATGCTGTAGTTGTTTTTGCAACACTGTTACCAACATTTTAGAAACTTCTCAATATAGTTTACAACATTTTGTGTTTTATTTTTTAGCAATAAATAGTAAACACCAAAAAGTAAATAAACTTTCCAGAATGGGTGACAGAAATCTGCATTATTTCAATATAAAAATGTGGTTGACTATAAAGTACTGGACTATTTTAGTGCCTAAAACACAGCTGAATACAATTAATTTCTACTTAATTGTAATTGAGATATTTGTAAATTATTATATCAAGTAATACTGAGTGAATATGAAGATGTTTGTATTATTCCTCACCTCCTGGTATTTTAATAAAGGGGCTCACTATAGCGTAATTGCTCTGTCTGTTTGTTTCTGGCTCTCAAAACCCCCCAAAACTTGTTCTCTAACATTACATACTCATGGATGAGACATGCAGTTAGTGATCAGAATGTGAATAAGACAACAGCACATAAATGCCAGAATGTAAAATGAGTTGTTTTATGCATTTAAATGGTTTCATTTTCGTTTGTACTTTTAAAATTAATGGAAAAATAGCGCATATTTTCTAGTATAAGTGCACTGTGCTCACATTTACTTGTGCATTATATTACAAATTAAAATACATATCAGCTTGCGCCTTAATGTGATCTGGAATCGCACAAGAGCATATATTTTAGGATGCATTAGAGAGACGTTCTGAAACACAATGCATGCATACATTTAGCAGACGCTTTTATCCAAAGCGACTTACAAATGAGGACATTATAGAAGCAATCAAAACCAACAAAAGAGCAATAACTTGCAAGTGCCACTACAAGTCCTGGTTAGTCTAACGCAGTACACGTATAGGAATGTTTTTTTATTAAAACGAGTATATAGAATATAGAAAAAAAAAATAAACTTAGTGTTAGTTTTACAAGAAAAACTAGCATTTAGAGAATAAATATGCAATTGATAGAGGGTCAAATGTGTGTGTGTTTTTAAATAAAAAGAAGACAGATTAGATTAAATGGAATTAGAATAGAGAGTGCTAGAGTTCGAGGGTCAAATAAAGATGGAAGAGATGTGTTTTTAGCCGTTTCTTGAAGATGGGTAAGGATATTTGCTTAACATCTTATTTCCCAAATACAATGAGAAAAAAAAAATCAACACTTTTATTTCTATGGCTGGGTGATGAATTGAATTTTACAGTGATTTTACAGTGATGATATTGCTGGCGATATAAAATTGAGCAACGCTGTAAATACAGCTTTTATTAGGTGAAAATGTTTTCTACAAAAACGTAAATCTGAATCTAATGATTCTTCAGGGCTTCTCAGTTAACACACGACAAAAGTTTAATCATGCGATTATTAAACTACAAAAAGTAGTGACATTATACTAATACAAGATCAACGCGCAAATTAGCACAAAAGACTTGGGTTTGCTCAAAAACATTCATATAGCATGTAATTTGAAAGAATAACAACTGATCGTTTAAGAAAAATAAGTCAATCAAGTATTTTAAAAATATAACAAATTAGAACTAAATGTTGTTGTAATCATGTATAAATAAAAATTCATATTTCTCATATTAAACAAATATGGGCTGGCGGCGGCGCTTCAGATATTAACGTTACTGGTCATTCGGCGTTTCTATGATAAAAACTAACGATAATGAGATCCGATTAAAAACACGCTAAAAAGTCAGTTATATGCAACGTTACACTGTTTTATCTGTTTATCAACATTAACTTGAGCCACAATGTAGTGATGGGAAGTCCGGTTCTTTTCCGCGAACCGATTCTTTTGGACAGTTCGTTTGAATTAACAGGTTAAAAAATTGGTTCACCAGTTATTTTACATAACGCAATGATGTCTATCGTCTTAGCGGATGAACATACGCTCAAACGCAATCAAATAAAAGTAATTTGTAATTATAACTTCAGTTAAATAATAATCATACGTATCAGCTGTTCGCATCAGTTCTCTCAACACAGCGTGTCTCAATGCAGTGAACTTTTGGAGTTAATGGCACATATACTCCGAAATATTGGTTTATTTAGATTCTGGGGGACTGTCAGGGATGTCTGAAAGTGAATAACCACGAATTTGCCAGGCAATGCGTGTAACTGCTGTGCTGATTAACCAAGTTGTAACGTTAGTTTGCAAAATGTGATGGCCTGAAATCAAAACGCGGACGGTGAGCGAAAAAAAGGCTAAATTAACATTAAAGAAAGCACAAATCAGGGTATACTTACTCATTTTATTATTTGCAGTCTATAAAATCCATCTGTATTCGTTCAATCGCGGGCTGTTTCGTCTTTTCTTGCATGATCATCAACTTCTCGTGCAGAAAATGGCGGATGGCACGTCTATCACAACTGTGTTAAAATAGTACGTCGTCATGACGTAGAGTTTCTGGCACATGCGCATTACACAGAAAATTGAGAGAACCTATGTTTTGTTGTTATATGAGCTTGTTATTTTAAGTTTTCAATTTCACTTCAAGTTGAGGTTGTTATAACTCATCCTATTGTGTAGTGAGACACTGCAAGTTGACAGGACATGATTTCACTTGTCCACCTGATTAAAACTCACAATCATTTTTTACAGTGTGGGCGCCAATTATAATCATTTGAATTAGTTTTAGGGAATTATATAAATTATCCATCACTGTCATCTCTACTTGAATGAGACATATTTAATAAAGGGCTTTTAATATTATCCCCAAAGTGATTAAACAGAAAGGCCGTATATTTTCCTTTTGTCATCGAGTGGAGTGCCTTCCATACATTAAAAATGCATTTAAATACAAATTATGTTTGACTTTTTCCCAAAGGCTTTAAAATACAAAACTGCATTTGCATTTCAAATCAGTATTTTAAAAACATGTATCTGAAATGTCCCATGCCTGGTCGTGTTGTGAGAAGAACAGCATTATCTTTGAGATGTTAATGAGACGCTAATGATCCTGGCTTGTTTAATGAGTGTTGATAGTCTGAGGCTCATCAATATTAACAGAGCTTATGAAAAGACTCTTTATTTCAAGTTAATAGTTGCTGTTTTCACCTCATTTATTATGCTGATGTGTTCAGATGGACACTTAAAGCGCATTTCATTGAATCTGTTATTTCTCTCTCAATTCTATTCAATTCTATTCAATTCTTTAAATCTGTACATGTCTGTGTTCAGGCTTTCAACTGTTTTCTTACAGTCCTTTACTACTTTTCTAGACATCTGTCTATATTTAAATAAAGATACAGAATACAAAGCCTTTTAAGGTAGCAAAATATAAAAAAGGATGCAGATATTTAGGCCAAAGTGGGTGAAGACAAAAATCTCTCATTATTTTATCTTTGTTATTAAAAAATTAGAACAAAGACACACATTAACAAATACACATAATATACAAATAAAATAAACCGTGTTTTATCCGCGAATCATTTGAGTCAGTTCGGATTCAATCAGATTCAGATTGCAATTCAATTAATCCAGTCAGTGAAGCTCCGCCCACAACACGCAGCACTTCAACAAAGCTCCGCCCACAGCAAACACATCATCAGCGAAGCTCCGCCCACAGTAATTCACCAATATATGCTGAGTGTTCCCATCAGTTACAAGTGCAGAGAGAGTCAAAGCATCAGGAAGAAGAGTGATCTGCAAAGACTGAGTTTATTAAAGAGAAGAGTGATCCAGAACCCTGCAGGATGATGAAACAAACTGAAGAACAGAGAGGTTGGTGTTTATTCTTCATTCATTCATGATGCTGAAGGACATTAATGTTATAAAGATTCATCAGATTTAGATACGGTCAATGCGCTTTCGTTTCGATTGCCAACATCAAATCAATCTAAATGTTATTTTAGCTCTTTTATTTTATATGTATGCTGTAGTTATGTTTTTGCAACACTGTTACCAACATTTTAGACACTTCTCAATATAGTTTACAACTTTTTGTGTTTTATTTTTTAGCAATAAATAGTAAACACCAAAAAGTAAATAAACTTTCCAGAATGGGTGACAGAAATCTGCATTATTTCAATATAAAAATGTGGTTTACTATAAAGTACTGGACTATTTTAGTACCTAAAACACTGCTGAATACAATTAATTTCTACTTAACTGTAATTGAGATATTTGTGAATTATTATATCAAGTAATCCTGAGTGAATATGAAAATGTTTGTATTATTCCTCACCTCCTGGTATTTTAATAAAGGGGCTCACTAGCGTAATTGCTCTGTTTGTTTCTGGCTCTCAAAACCCCCCAAAACTTGTTCTCTAACATTATATACTCATGGATGAGACATGCAGTTAGTGATCAGAATGTGAAAAAGACAACAGCACATAAATGCCAGAATGTAAAATGAGTTTTTTTATGCATTTCAATGGTTTCATTTTCGTTTGTACTTTTAAAATGAATGTAAAATTAATTAAAATAGCGCATATTTTTCTAGTATAAGTGCACTGTGCTCACATTTACTTGTGCATTATATTACAAATTAAAATACACATCAGCTTGCGCCTTATTGTGATCTGGAATCGCAGAGAGCCTATATTTTAGTATGCATTTGAGAGACGGTCTGAAACACAATGCATACATACATGCATGCACAGTTTGCACCTTTAATCACCTATTTGGTAATTTCATGACTTAACTGACGACAGAACTGCGTCGCATGCTCATAGTTTCTCGTGAGCTTATTTATGATGACGCATGCGCCGTGAGCACAGTGACAGGAAAGTTTGTTTTACTGACATATAGCCTAACAGCTAGGGGTGTAACGATTCATCGATATATCGATACAATGTATGACGATACGATGCATCGATGCCACGCGTCAAATATCGATATCTGTAGTATAAAAACGCACCTTTGTTTTGGCACTGTCCACATTTTCATGCAATCGTTCTCGTTCAATCTCACGTATCAGGACTCGATATAAGGACTGCCCGAAGGCAGCATAAAAAACGCTCGGGATTGTGTGCGCGGAACAGTCGCGCGCTGTGTGAGAAGTTTCCCGCGCAGCGCAAAACTACATCAAAATGCATGTTTTGGCAAATATCCTTGTAAACAGTCGATTAAGAAAAGCATATGTCTTAATGTAAACAGGGCAGAAAGAAAAGGCACGGGCATCAGTTTATTAAATCTGTGCTTTCGTTCTTAAATTGAAAGAAAACTAAAAATAAATATAATGCTGTCAAAGAAAAATACAAGTGCTCACTTCACCTGATTAAATAACCTTTGTAACATCAAAATCGATTAATTTATAGGCTATTTAATTTATGCTATGAAGACTATGCTGTTATTTTACATTTGATTATTACATTTCTTTAGCGTACCTGAACATGTATTTTAGACTGAGCTGAAAAACCTGAAAAGCACGGTTTATTGAACTTGTGTTTTTGTTCTTTTGTATTTATTTTCTGCTATTGCTTGTAATTTGGTTATCTGTAGAAAATAGTTTTAGCACTGAGTCCTTAGTAGCATTTTTAGATTTATGTTTATGTTATATATTTTTGGTTGCATTTGTGAGTTAATAAAAATGTAGATGGTTGTTTAAAATTGGTTTATAATATCATAATATCGATATATCGATCGATGTACTCCTGTATCGTATCGTATAATTGTTTTATGAATTGGCAAATATCGAATCGCTGGGTATGAGAATCGATATCGAATCGAATCATGACGAACCATCCGATTTACACCCCTACTAACAGCATCTCATGGTTCTACCGAAGCTCATTTGGCTCGTTTAACTCGCGTCTGGCGCTGAGGCAAAGCTGAAGCACGTGTCTGAAAAGTCTCGTTTAATTTGGATGCAAAGAAAATACACCGGTTCCGCGTCTTTATAAAGGCATATCTTGTCAAGAAAAAGGGGACAAAAACTGCATTTTGAGCAGGGTGGGCAAAGGGGTGGCTAAGCTTAGATCAGTGGTGGCCACCCCTGGCTCCACCACTGGCTAATGCTAATTTTTTTAATTAAAAAACAGTTTAAGCCGAGGTCAATCTAGACTTTGACCATGTGAAATTTCAACAGAAACGGAAACACTCCTGGCGTCACATTCTGTGACATCTTTAAATGCAACATATAATAAATCCAAAATATAAAACATACTCCACTTGACCTCAAAAGTTAGCTTTCTTTTAATTCAGCTAAGAGGTCGCACTGTGACCTATCGATCTTCTATTGGTCACGTCCTCACGTGATAGGAATAAAACAGAGCTTTATTTGGAATACAGTGAAATTCACATGAGCTTGTTTTCAGTCACATGCGGATGAATGGTAGTCAGTGGAATGAAATGTGTAGCGTGACTGACACTTAATATTAATCTAAAAGTTGTAGTCAAAATTGTTGCGTCTTTGTTTGTTTTTTATGTTAACATTGCATTAGATAATTTTGTCGTTAATCAAATATATTTAATAGTTCTCACTACAGAAACACTGCATTACACGAGCATTTACTCCTGGTTTCACAGACAAGGCTTAAGCCTAGTCCCAGACTAAAATGTAAGTCTGAGCCGTTTCAGCTGAAGGTGACTTGCATTGGCTGATCTTAAATGATATCAGTGCCTTTGTTTTGTCTTAAGATGCACACGTTTATAAAAATTACTTCAATGTCCTAATTGAACTACGGCCTAATCTTGGATTAGTCTAAGGCCTGTCTGTGAAATCAGGCCATAATGTTTTAATAAATTATAACTGGAAAATCAATGTACGTCATTCATGCAAAGTTTCAGGGATATATAATTCATTCATAAAAATGCATAAAAATAATAGCAATATTTTATAACAATTTGTCTATTTTCTGTTATTACATCAGGGCTCACTTTTGTGTCTTTTCAACCCATATTACTTGGGTGTACAAATGTTGTAGTTTATTTTATTTTTTTACAATTGTTTCCTTCATTTCAGACCCGATGGAAGAGAATGAGGAGAGTGAAGAACTGAGTGAAGTGGAGGAGAAACACGTCAAACCTGGAGAAAAGAGTCGCTCGAAAAGAAAAAAGAAATGTTTAAAGGAAAGAAGAGCTGAGAATTCGTTCACCTGCGTTCAGTGTGGAAATAGTTTCCCATACAAAAACCATCTCGAGATTCACATGAGGATCCACACTGGAGAGAGACCGTTCACATGTGATCAATGTGGAAAGAGTTTCTCATTAAAAAACACTCTTAACGTTCACATGAGTATCCACACTGGAGAGAGGCCGTATGCATGTGAACACTGTGACAAAACATTTAGTGTGTCTTCATACCTGAAGGCACACCTGACAGTTCATACGAAGGAGAAACCACATTCATGTTCTTCATGTGGAAAGAGTTTTTCACGGCTGCAAGTTTTAAAATTGCATCAGAAAACACATACTGGTGTAAGAGCTTATATGTGCTTTGAGTGTGAGAAGACTTTTATTTCAGCAAATGAATTAAAACTGCATCAGAGGATTCACACTGGAGAGAAACCATACAAGTGTTCACACTGTGACAAGAGATTCAGTACGTCATCAAATCTGAAAACACATGAGCGGATCCACACCGGAGAGAAACCTTACAAGTGTTCACACTGTGACAAGAGATTCAGTCAGTCATCAAGTTTGAAAACACATGAGAGGATCCACACCGGAGAGAAACCTTACAAGTGTTCACACTGCAACAAGAGATTCATTCATTCATCAGATCTGAAAACACATGAGCGGATCCACACCGGAGAGAAAACTTACAAGTGTTCACACTGCAACAAGAGATTCATTCAATCATCAAGTCTGAAAACACATGAGCGGATCCACACCGGAGAGAAACCTTACAAGTGTTCACACTGCAACAATAGATTCATTCAGTCATCAGATCTGAAAACACATGAGCGGATCCACACCGGAGAGAAACCTTACAAGTGTTCACACTGCGGCAAGAGATTCATTCAGTCATCAAATCTGAAAACACATGAGCGGATCCACACCGGAGAGAAAACTTACAAGTGTTCACACTGCAACAAGAGATTCATTCAGTCATCAAATCTGAAAACACATGAGAGGATCCACACCGGAGAGAAACCTTACAAGTGTTCACACTGCAACAAGAGATTCATTCAGTCATCAGATCTGAAAACACATGAGCGGATCCACACCGGAGAGAAACCTTACAAGTGTTCACACTGCGGCAAGAGATTCATTCAGTCATCAAATCTGAAAACACATGAGCGGATCCACACCGGAGAGAAACCTTACAAGTGTTCACACTGCAACAAGAGATTCAGTCGGTCATCAGATCTGAAATCACATGAGCGGATCCACACCGGATAGAAACCTTACAAGTGTTCACACTGCAACAAGAGATTCAGTTTATCTACAAATCTGAAGAGACATGAGCAGATCCACGGTAGAGAAGCTGCACACGTGTGATCTAGTCCATATCACGATTTGATTTAAGTGTAATGATCTACTTCTGATTAATTCATCCAAACGTTTTTATGACTGGATTCCGTCCGAGTTTCTTCATCACGGAAATCATAGGGCCCTACATTTAATTTAAATTTATTTATTTTGCAGATGCTTTTTTATCCAAAGTGATTTACAATTGGAGAATACATCCAGCGACAGACGAAGTGCTCATAATGCCAAGTTTCAGGCTTTGTTCAAATAAGTACAAACTAAAAAGGGAAGGAATAAAGAAAAGAGAAGACAAATGTTTTTTTTTTATTATTGGTGGGTTTTTGTTAAATGTGAGCCAAAATCATCACAATTAAAAGAACCAAAGACTTAAACTACTTCAGTCTGTGTGCATTGAATTTATTTAATACACGAGTTTCACAATTTGAGTTGAATTACTGAAAAAAATGAACTTTTCCACGACATTCTAATTCTGTTTTCTATCTTGTAGCTATGCCACGTTTCGTCTCATCTGACAGCTTTTAAACTGAACTGAATGGTGATAGAGATATTATGTACAATCTAGGTACTATTGCTTAAACATGCATTGAGGGGAATGTGTTAATGTTCTTCTCCCCCTCATTTGCCTCATCTTTTGGTTTCCCGTCAGCTGGTTTTGGTATTGGGATCCCACTCATGTTTAACAATGCTTTGCTCAGGGTATACGAAGGAAAGGTAACTGTTGATCGAGGAGAAAGACTTTAACCCGGTGTGTAACCTCATACTACAAGAAAGGCTTCTATGGCCTATTCTACACAGCAGTGCTTTACATTTACATTCATGCATTTAGCAGACGCTTTTATCCAAAGCGACTTGCATTCATGCTATGCATATTTTTGTCAGTACATGAGTTCCCTGGGAATCGAACCCACAACCTTTGCGCTGCTAACACAATGCTCTACCACTGAGCCACAGGAACACATTTATTGCTTTTATTTATTACAATTAAGTTTTCTATACAGTACGGTGCTCCAGTCTACTGTCTGTATATCTAAACATTTGCTATAGCTTTAAAGCTTTTGAGGATCTTTTCTTGTATCACTGATGCTACTGTTACATGCCTTGCGCATAGGTGTGTGTTTTCTTTCTCGTCCCTCCCTCTTTTGTTATTGCTCTGCTGCTTGCTCTCAGGTTCCTGATTGGATGTGTCACCTGCTGATCATCGTTGTGACGTCATCCTCTTCGTCCAATCTGCTTCCGCCCTGCTGGTTTAAAGGTCCTCCCGCGAACTTCAGAAAGAGGCTTGTTTGTGCTTGATTGGTGTGCTTTGTGTCTGTGTACACTTTTGTTTACTGGAATGAAGTTTGTTTGTATCTCATCCTTTGTTGTGCTGGGTTTTAAACTTAGCTTGTTGTGTATTGGAGTTACGGTTCATTTTCTCCTTGAATAGGGAAAAGAGAACAGGTAAGCATATCGCGATGTACACTTTGCACGTAGGAATGATGAGTGTCTAGATACATTAGGGAAGCAGTGTGCGCCATTTTTGTACTTTGATTATTATTGGTGAGAGTAGGACGTTTAGAGCATCGATGTGCTGAAGATCTCGGTTTGTTTTCTGCATTTTCTTTTTGGGATTTAGGTTAGGGTATTTGGGGAGATTTATGGGAATTCAATTTTCTTTTGTTTATTTCATTGGGCGCCACTTAAGTTCCTTTTCCCTATGTTAGTGGTAATTTTGTGTTGGTTATTTTTCGTTGATTCTGGTACCCAACAATTAATATTTTCATTCCGCAATTGTAAATAGTGCATTCAAACCATTTGGATAATTTATGTAATGTAATAAATTATCCACGACCAAGCTTTGTCCATGTGTTATGGTCATTTCTCTGCCTGGTTAAATCTATCCAGCGATAATCAATAATCTATTTTTTTTTTTATAATCTAAGTGTTATGAATCTCCTAGACTTTTAAGGTTCGTAACACTACTGAAAGCTAAAGTGACTGAAACATTCATTTTCAGGTTAAATCCTACGTTTTGCTATCAGTTCCAAAAAAAAGTTATAAAATAAGTTAAAGAATAACAACAACTTTAATGGAGTCAGATAAATAGGAATAACACACGTCATCCTTCAAACGCATTTTGTTCTGATTATTGGTTCAAAACAGCAGCGTGAGCTTCTGTATCCGGTCACATAATGCGGTGAAAAATCGTGCACGACGGTAATAGTGTGATTAAGGTGTTTACTGCACTTCAATAATGCGACTAAAATAGGAATCGTCTTCATTTGATTTCTGTTCAGGCTACTTCGAATATGGCTTTAGCTGGATTGAGGTAATCAAAAACCTGGTCGATTCTTAATCAGAGTAGCCTATTAATCGTGTTAAAATCGGAATATTTTTGACCGTGTACACATGATAAGTGAAACCGTTTGTCGCGTGTCTCTGTTGAAAATGAATAATTGACGCCAAATTTATTGCGCCATATTAGCATTTAGCTAGTACCGCCCACCGTCAAAAAAATAAAAAAAAGCGCTGCCTGGTCGGGGGGGCGTCCTGGGTTGAATCCCGGCTCGAGGACCTTTCCGATCCAGTCCACACTTTGCTTCCTGTCTGATCCCAGTGTTCGGCCACAATCAAGGCAAACACCTAATAAAAAAATAAATAAGCAAATAAAAAGAAAGAAGGAAAATGAACTAGCACCCCTGGCTGCCGCGTCGCATGTGAACTCCTGCATGTGATGTATGATGCTCTTTCCTCATTCAGGGTCTCTGACAGGTTCTCCTCTAGTGTACAAACATGATGACAAACGTTTGTAGTTTTTAATACATCCATTTTCAATGTAGGCCTACACTGTAAAACGATGCTCATTTTTTTAAGGTAAGTGTTGCAAACCAAAAAATATTAGCTACATTTAATGTTGATAAATAATTAAATGTAGCTCAAATAAATTGATTTCAACCACTTACCTTAATTTTCTTTAGTGAATAAAAAAATAAAAATTGCCCAGTGTATAATATAAAACGCTATTATTGACTCATCTTAAAATCTATTTAATGCCAGTGATTTACTGCAGTATTACATTAAATAAAATTGAAGAATTAACCATCTTTAAAAAATAAATTGTTGAAATGTATCCCTTTGTTCTACATGAATTGTGAGGTTGCTTGATTCATAATCATTCATTAAAATTGACAGGACATATTTTATGTAACATTTTCAAACTTTTCCAGTCTATATCATCAGCCAAGGATCTCCAGCAGAACTTCCTCGTGAAGAAATGTCTATTTTAATGTGGCGCACATGCCTGTTATTTAACAGACCAACGCCTTCTAGCAAAGCAACTGAACTCCTTGCTTTAAATATAGCATGACTTTTAACAAGGTGAATTCATCCGCTTTAACCACCTTATTCAACTCTTCTGGAGGAATCAGGAAACTATGTCATGAATCTCTAACCAGAGAAAATATTTCATGAGTTTTCAAATCAGCGAAGGATATGATTCATATTATTTTGAAAGCATCTGGGGGAAATCATGATTTATTTCTGATGGTAATATCCCTGTTATTCCATAAACATGCTCTATGGGGTGAAAAACTGTGAACAGCAAAGCTTCCAAGCGAGGAGACCCTGATGAT